>JAQFYR010001125.1:0-10710 GCA_034694985.1 Campodea silvestrii
ACCAGCCAAGCTTTATCACTGTTTTCAAACCCTTAAATTTGTGTATTTAATAAATATGATTTTAAGATATTAAGCTGTACTTCATGTGTTAATATGTGATGGATTAAGCTCAAAATGAATTTCATTTGATGGAGTTTAGTAATTGAAAGCTTTTCAAATCACTCTGAAAAGGGAAGTTTCGGTAACATACATGCAGTTTGAGATACCATGTTTATTATAATATGGTCAAAATGTAGTATCGAATATTATAATGCTACAATTAGTGACAAATATAATGTGATTCTAATTCATTTATGCATCCAAAATATTAAGTTTCATTGTGAAATCAGAAAGCTTAATATTTTTTTTCTTGCTTATTGCGGTTAATTAGCAATTAACCAACAGGTATTGCACACTACAATTACTTAACAATTTTAGTGGTCCACGAGTAGTATTGTACGTTACTTTTGAAAAATGAATATGGTACTACAAGATTATTGAAATTATACTATAAAAACACTTTTGCAGTTTTGCCTGCATTATATGATATAGATAGAGATCCTTTTATTACAACTGCACGTATAACGTATAGCACAAGCTTGATGTGTGTGTTTTTTTTTTTTTTTTTTAAAGAATGTCAGAAACCATTTATTATTATAAATGTATTATTATGGAACTTTATTTATTACTAGCTTTAAGCCCGTGCAATTGCACCTGTATGTTGGTCTTTAAATTACTACTTTTCCGGCAAAGTGATTGCTGAATTATACAGAATTATCCCAATTATGTATTTTTTTGCCGATGCAAATTATTTGCTAACCAAACACTTTATCCAGTACCACAATTTAGAAAGGAAGTAAGACCATTTCCTAAACATTTAAAACATAAGGTAATAAAAAAAACAGTGAGCGTAAAACAGTAATTGAGTTGAGACACAGAACATACAGAATTAGTGACCTCCTACTGGTATTAAAAATATTACTTTCGAACCTTATTTCCAAACAATGAAATATTATTCGCTATAACAATTGTCTGTAACTCTCCACGCATTCAAGTCGGATTGGGTTTGGGAAATTAATAACAGTTATATTTACGCTTTGATAGCTGTATGCTGTATCATGGGTTCTTAGCAACAGAGACTCAGACATTTTAGCTATCATAATAAAAAGTTGAAAGTGACATAATATGCAGATGGTATAAATATATTTATTGGTGTAAAATTGCCAATAGTCAATAAATGTTGACATTTGTTTTTCAACGCTTTTAATAACAATACACCAGATAAAACATATTTGAACCCAGCGTGGGATTCGAGCCTACGAATTTCTGCTTATTTGGCAAGTACTCGATTTACTCCATCAACTGTGTTGCCACATACTATAGTTCTGATTCTACTTGATAGAAAAATGGTGATACGTGGGCTGTTATGTAATGTAAGTGAAATACCGCGGTATCCACTGTAGAATGTAATACAAATAATTCAAAGAACTTTCAATGTTAATTATTCAAGCATTGACAAAGTTTTTTCTCATCAGAATAATCGAATGCGTGACAGGTTGAATGCGCGATTGGTTTATTCTAACGTTATGATAACACACTAAACACAGGAACACTTTTAATTAAGATTAATACATGTTTCAAGCATTATGTTATTATGGCATTCGTTATATATTATTTTGTTCGGCAACACAAAAAACAGCAAATTGTAGAAAATATGATTATTACGATTTTTGATTCAAATTTCATCTTAAAATTTTTTCGATTTCTCAACACACACCTTCAGATCTGTGTTAACAAACCTTTCTTTCGTACCATTATATGACCTAGCAGATTGTCTGTGACGTGATTGGTTGATTCTTTAATGTTTTTCAGGAAACACACAGTAAGCGAATTATATGTATGACATGATACGATCGTGACGATTTTTCGAATTACAGTCTATGATATTCAAATTTTTTCTAATTATAAGTACTCCTACCCGAACCTAAGATGCTGAACCTTTGTTTTCATGCAGTGTATGAACTTGCATTCTGTTAGGGGTGTGATGTTTTCAATCTCGAACGGTTGGTCCATCAATACACAGTAACACAGAATATGCGAATTATATATATGATGATGACACGATAACGGCAATGATCGAATCACCGTTCTTGAGCTTCAAATTATCATGAATTACCTTATTCATCATCGGATATATGACAACAACCTTTCTTTTGAACTATAATAGTTGCACGTTGTAGATAGTCAGAGGTGTGATATAGGTTCAATCTCAAAAGGTTTGTTGGACAACACATCACAGAATAAGCGAATTACATACATGATGTCATGACACGATCATGGCGATTTTCGAATTGCGTGTCATGAGCTTCAAATTCTCTCGAATTTTCGACACTCCTATTCGAATTATCGATAAAATGAGTTCAATCTAAAATGTTATGTCCGAAAATAGTGCGAAATAAGTGAGTTATGTATGTGGACAATGAGTAATGTATGTGGTGATAATGATACGAAAATGTTTTTGAATTAAATTCGGTTTTCCAGTATTCTCGATACGCCTACTCGGATCTACGATAACAGACCTTTCTTTTGAGACATTGTACGACCTACGACGTCATACACACTCAGGGGCGTGATGGGTTCTATCCTAACGTTTTGTTGGGCAGCACACAGAATACGTGAATTATACATAATGATGATGATGATATGATTCTGCCGATTTTCGAAACACAATTCCATTATCCCGAATTCTCCATACGCTTATTCGGAACTACGATGGTACACCTTTCATTTGAACCATTATACGACGTTGTATACCCTCAGGAGCATGATGGGTTCAATTTCAAACGATTTGTTGGGCAAGACACAGATTAGGCGGATTGTGTTTTTGATAGTAGCAATACGATTCGGATGATTTTCGGGTCGTGGTTTAATTTCCTCGAATTCCCGTTATGCCTACTCGGATCTACGATAACACACCTTTCTTTTGAGCCATTATACGACGTCGTAGACTGTCAGGGGCGTGATGGGTTCAATCTCAAACATTTGTCGGGCTACACACAGATTAAGCAAATTATATATATGATATATATATGCCCATTCATCTTACCCAACTAACAAAAATGTTTTACACTGTCGTAAAAAAAAAGTCTGCAGTCTCATCATGCAGACTTTCTGAAATTCTGTTACGGCATTTTCATGAGTCAGGTGATCAGGTTCTCTTCGTCAAAGGATATCGATCCTTACCTGATAACAGTACTTACAGTCATTGCAATTTATGGTTCGAGAATTAATTTAAATGAGTTGTGTTTTAGTTCCAGGCTATTTACTGGACGTATAGGTACTATCTAAACCACGAAATTCATACTGAAAAGAACAGAAACGTTAAGATTACTATACAGCTTTAAAATCAACTTTCTGCTTAAACGTATTTTCGCAATTTCTTCAGAATAAGATAGGCAGGTAATTCAATGTTACTAAAATTTCAGATATTTCTTTTTACATCAATGTTGTATTGTGTGAATCAGACAATATCGTTGAGCTTTGGAATTGGATTTATTGTCGCATCAGAAGCAGTATCAAGTTTTGAAAGAGGAACGGTAGGTATAGTATGCTCGTTTCCTTCAATTGCAACTAATTAAACGTAAGAAACTTCTTTTTACCAAAATATTTACAGTAATTAATTAACGATACACAAATACATCGTCTATAACTTGATATTTGGATGTTAGAAAATGTTTGAAAGAAATCTATTGTGCTGTACCACATGATGACTTAACCTTCTGGATTATTTTGAACAAAAAAAAGCATCAATTCCAAACATTTTGGTACATGTATATTTTCGAATTATTTGTGTAAATACTGAATAAATAACGAATGCAAAATATGGGAAAGCTTGAAGACAACTGAAACAATCAATGTACAGTGTGTAAAGAAAAAGTATCTATTTCTTAGCGATGCAAAAACCAGTGTACCAATCGGATGTAGTTTCGATAGCTATCCGCCATTCCGCCGAATCATCATAATGATTTAGCTGATCCAGAAGTAACAAAATAAAATAATCAAGAAGTAAAAACTAAAAAAGGAAAGCAAAACAACAAGTTAGTGCATAAACAAAACAAGAAAAGAACGCCTGTTGAGGATTACAAAAATAAATTGCTGTATTCAAACTCTCGAAGTAAATTCTCTCGTTTTCGTATTCCTCCACAGGTGTTCGTCCTTGCTCCGTAGGCAGATAGGCTTGCCCCTTTTTTACAGATTATTTTATTCTTTTACATATTGTAAATGCTAGCCATGAAGATGATGGCTTAGTCGTTGAAAATATAGACGAATAGCATTCTAGTTTTTACAAAGCTGAGACGGTATTTGATTATCTGCCTTCATTAATTATCTAAATTAACACAACAGCTAGAATTTAATTTACAACCTGTTTTCCTTACTCACAGGTGTTTTTGTTGATGGAAGAAAAATGTGAATCTTTGAAGGACAAATGTTATGAAAAACGTACAGCATGTGATCACAACAGAAATAAAGTAGCAGTTACTAATGCAACAGCAACCTGGAAACCTGAAAGTGATATACCGAACCTTCAAGGAATTAATTTATCATTGAATACAGGAGAATTAACAGTTATCGTTGGACCTGTGGGTTCGGGAAAGGTAAAAACAGGTGAAAGGTGGAAATTATTTACAAAATAGGCGAGGATCCAGCCTCTAATATCTGGGGGATGGATTAAGTAAATGTAGTAAATATTGGCCGTAAATGAAAGAGTATTTCTTCTCAACAAAAAGTGTCTACATAATTCAAACATGTTTCGACTTTACAAAAATCATCACCAGTGAGAACTCTATACAAAGAAAAGAAAAAGAAGATAACATAAAACAGAATGCAATACAAATTAAATTGCTTAGAGACGCCTTCCAGAAATATAATTTTTTTAAAGTTAACCGACAATATATTATAGTGCCCCTTTAAGCATTGGTCTCCTCTTTCAATATATACTGCTTAATCAAACTTGTACTATAGTTTCCACCTTAACATTCAAGCACATTGCACTCCCTCGGCATTTTTCGATCTTAACATTTGATCTTAACACATAAAAAACATTTGATCTTAAGACATCCCTCGAGTTTTGTTGAGAAGAAATACTCTTTCATTTACAAGAAACCTCAAATGGTCCACAGGAATTTAAGTTCAACATTGGCCCTGTTTGGGGAGTAATAGGTCCGAGGGACTGCACGGGTTACAGGGGATAGTGTTATAGCTTACACCGTATGCAGTGCTGATGTACAGCTTTGTGTTGTTACCACAGTTATATTTTCCTGCACATGCACATCGGAATTCCCCACCTACAAGGCGGAAGTTGGCCTTGTCAAGCATAAAGAAGTTCTCCACAATACTCAAATATGAAAGTTAAACGAAATGATAATCAATACTAGCTCAGACGTCGCCCAGTTATGAAAGGTCTGCGCTCCCAGCTGGGTTCCAGGGCTATGGGAGTGTAAAATTTAGACTAATAACAACTACGTGTAAGTGTATCTCTACTGGCCGAAGACAGAAGAAATAAGACTACATGATTAGAATCATTTTTCATTTAGTCGAATACAGATGATGTCCGAACTAAGCGGGTTGAACTACAGTACGTAAGAGATTAGCTGATAATATTGATACCGTCCGTTTGCAGGAATCCAGTCTGTCCCCCAATCTAAAGTTGTTCGACGAGTTAGAGAAGGTGCAGATAATGGAGGAGGAGTTATAACTTTTATACCAATTATACGTAATGGCATTGCTTCTCAGATTGATGAAGTACTCAATATAAGTCTTACAGAATGTTACTCCCCAATAATGTTCGGCCTTATTACTATTATATAATATATAATTATATATATATATATATATATAATTATATATATCGCTCCCAAAACCAAGAGTGCATAACCTTCATAGGAGGAGCTTCCAATACACATGGTCCATTATTGGAATCATGAACTCATGAAGAGACATAGCAGATGCGTCAGGAACCACGTTGAAGAATTTGTAACTGATCATAATTGTATTACTCGCATTACGATGAAAACTTACTCTGTAACACAAATCCAGTGGTTCATCTCTACAGTCCCAGATATCTCCCTTATTATTTCTAGCTTATCAATTACTTCTAGGATTACCTGGACCATTGAGGAAAATCTAGGCAGTGAACATCTTCGCGTATATCGTAATGCCCCATTATTTACATCCCTCCCCGATTTTGCCTCCCAAGATGGAGTTTTAAAAAAGCCAATATTGGTACCCATACATAAATAAAGTTAATGACGCACTTTCATTATGTACTTTTACTTTCTCAGATGGTAATATAACATATGATAGCTTTTCTAAAGTAATTTTAACATCGGCTAAGAACAGTATTCCACGTGGCTCTAGGAAAAAATTACAAACCACATTGAACGGAAGAGTCTGATAATATCACCAAGGAACGAAACAAAACACACTTATTTTATCTCTTCAAGGGACCCCACAGAAAAGGAAACCCTTTGGATTGAACTGTATAGACTTTGTCCTATTTCCAGGAACACTCAAATCTAGGGCCTCAGAAATTTATATATCGACAAATGTAGTAAGTTAGGTCAAAGGAGCTACCATAGCAGCTCAAGCTCTGTATCTGCCCCCCAAAAAAACAGTTTGGGGAACTATCCTTGACACTAACAAGCGGATTGTTACAGGCAAGGGTAGCGTTAGAGCCAGGCTGTCCGACAGGGAGGGGGGCAGCTAATATTTGCTATTTTTACGTAGTACGAAGCAGGAAATCTTGTGACTTTAATTTATTTTCCATTGAGAGTGAACTTAGTGAAAGTACCGTTTGGTAATATAAAAAACTGAATACCTATAAACTTAAGCAAGTGTACCCCCCCCCCAACACACAAGGACAATATGAAAAGGTCTTGAAATAAATTGATGGAAGGGTAAAACGCATGCCACACGAACAGAGTGAGGGCAAAAAAAATCAAGTTTTATTATTGTAAAGTGTTGTTTTTCCACAAAGTTTTCCTTCCTGTCCCTTCTATATTTATTTATTCTTTTTTAGAAAGTAATAATATTAAGAATTTCTTAAGCATAATTTGAATGGCACAAACTTACTTTTCAAAATCATAATTTATGTACCTTCTACTTTAACGAAAACAACATGCCCCTTTTGGATTTTTTTTTAAAGTTTTGTTAAATTGAGAGTAGCAGTCGAATCATGACTAAAAATACAGTATTATTCTCAAAGCAAACATTTTTTATTTTAGTGCTAACTAATCGTCATGTAGATATTAGACTTCAGGATTTCAGAATTATCAATTTTATACAGTACTTTAAATAAATCGGTTTCTATTTATTCCATTTTTGGAAATCATTTGATATGTTCTCAGTATATTTGTATTCTGTGTATAATTGATTTCCGGCATTCCGACGAATTGTTGAAAGACGGTCGACGGGAGGGGAGCTGACGCCGCCCCTGGTTACAGGAAAAGAGAAAGCTGTGACATTAGAATCTCACTTTGCTAGAGTCAACGCAGTTCCACATTAACCAAATTGGGGTAGACTCACCCGCAATTTGTATTACAGTATCAGTGAAAGAATAACAGACCTTTCATAATATGACAGCGTAGTATTTTATACAGTATAAATTTCTGTATAAGAAACTGTGTTACAATTCCAAGGTCAATATTCTGTTCAAATGTAGTATTTATTTATATTTACAAACTAAAGATATTCAACAAAAGACATTAAACATAAAAGTAGCCTTCTCTGTAACTCTGTTTTTATTGCATTAAAAACGACATGTGTTTCGCACATCACGTGCATCTTAAGGTAAACAAATAGACATTCCAAAGCAAAAAATTGAACGTTTTTTGTTCCGATTCGCCCCCGATAAATTCGTCCCGGGGCAATTCGTCCTGGGTAATTCACCCCTTGGCAATTTCGCACCGGTATATTTCGACCCTGACAATTTCGTTCCTTATTTTTTTTTTACTTTTCATTATTCATTTTATACTTTTTGAATAAGGTCAGGCTGGGTTAGGTTAGGTCGGAACAGGTCATATTAGGTTAGGCCAGTTTAGGTAAGTAGTAGTCAGGTTGCAGCAAAGGTGAGATTTTTTGCAAAGACTCACCTCATCCTCACCTCAAGTACTGTGGATGAGAACTCTTAGATTTGTTCTCACTCGAAACTGTATCTGGTAAAGCTCATCCTCAACTCGTCCTAACCTCAATTAGTTGAGGATGAGTACCATTTCCAATCCTCACTGTCGGAGGCATAGGAAATGGAGGGTGTGAGAAATAACGGTAGGGAGAATAAGAAGGAAAAGGTAAAACAAGGAGAAACTGATGCAATTTTGAACAATATAATTAAAAACGTTGAAATTGAACATTTTCTACTAAAAACGTGAAACTTTCATTGAGGATGAGCACTTCTGTCTCTAAACTCACCACGCCATATATTTTCAAATTAGTATCCTCAACTCATCCTCACCTCAGAATACTGAGGAAGAGGAGAATTGAGGATGAAGCCTGACCTTCTGAGAACAGGCCTCATGAGTACTCCCATCTCTGGTACACGGCAGTGTGTTGATTGTTGATGAGTCTTGTTTCAGGACTGTGGAAATATAAAAGTTGTGTTTTTTTTAGCTGTAAGTTGCATTCATAATTTATTAATGCACATTAGAGTATACGTGCACATTTTCTACTCTTGCATTTCGAGGTTTACACAATTTCTATAGATCATCCTCAATTTTTCTAATTTCTGACCAACCATTGCCGAGAAAAGTGCTATCAAACATCGAGGTCACGTGACTCCCTGAAGAAAAGCCATTATATGCTGTGACGTCAAAATAACGTAGTAACATAATTAAATGGGCCGTACGTGTGCAAGCTACTGCTTCTTTATATACAATCCTGACGTCACACCGAAGTAGAGTAGTCACGCCCCGTTTTTACAAGGCAAATTTTTGAAAATCGATTACAGAGTTTGTGAGCTTTCCGAAATAGTATTTTTGATGTTGTGATTGTTTTTATTTTAACGAAATCACTTTACTCACACTCAACACTGGCACCCACTCAAAGATATACCTCCACTCCAAGTCTACTTCAACCTCAAACACAAACAGTGCTCCACACCGGACTCAAGCACAAAATATCACTCCACTCCAACTTCACTCCAGGATAAGGTAGAAATAACACTCTACTCCCTCTCTCCACTGCGACCTGAAGTACAAAAGATCATTCCCAGCATCTCACTCCTAAAGCGTTTTGCGAGTGGAGTGCACCACAAAGAGTTCACTCAAGGATGTTTTTGGTCGAAACCAATCCACTCACAATCTACACTCCCATTTGCTCAAAAATACCTCTCCACTCTGAGCTCAAGCACGAAACAGTACTCCATTCCGGAATCAAGCACAAAATATCACTCCAGTCCGAAGTTGGAGTGCGAGTGGAGTAGGAGTGGAGTGCAGCTCGCGGAGTAGAAATGGAATGGAGTGCCTACCTAAGTTCGAGACACATTTATCATTTGCAAAAGTTCAAGACACATTTATTATTTGAAGAAATCCCAATCATATTCTAAAACTTGGAAATGATAAAAATCCTGGCACACGCGTCCAACCTCGTTTATTATTATAACAGCACATTGTCACCAAGGGTAACTGTCCGAAAGTGGATTTTCTTCTGGTTCGTTAGTGGTGAATTGCAGTATTGTTCTTCAAGCAACAAAAGAGCGCTCATGTTGAAAATGTTCTTAATTAGGAAAGGTGTTGGATTACAAGAAAGAAGGAAAAAAAGTGTAAGAGATAATTGAAGAGCTGGTGGTGTCTTCTTCGCTTTTTATGTCGGTGTTTTCTTCGTGGGAATATGTGCAGATTCATATTTGTTGGGGTAGATTTTCATTTCGTCAAATGAAAATAGATAGTTCGTGTTCACGGTTGTGACAGTTTTCACTTCTTCATCATAAATGTTAAGAATTGTAACTTTTTAAACATAAAGTTTGAATGAACAAAACGTACCTCCGAAAATATAAGCTCGATGTGTTCAGTAGTTTTCCTGTAAAAGTTATTATATAATAAAATGAAAAAAGTGGTAAAATAGAAATTATAGACTTACCTACAGGATGTTTTGACTGCATATCCACGGTTGAATCTGTCACTAAAATATAGGAGTACTTTGTTGATTGAGGAAGAGTACGTTACGAGCGAGCTGCGGAGCTTCAAAGTGTGTCTCGAAAAGAGAACAATATAACTAACTCAGACCGTTTACATTTGAATAGTATGCAGCAAAAAGGGCCTTTCTCCAAAAAATCGAAAATTGAGTTAGACCCATACATATAAAATAGTATAACTAGATAGACAGCTCACCTTCATGCGGGCCGTCGGAATAAACTGAGCAAATTAGAACGCAAAACTCCTCACTTCTGATTGGTCAATTCACTTGAGAAAATTTCGTCATCAAGACGGTCAGTCGCTGATTGATGAAAACAGGTTTTGGGATGGATCATAAAATGGGATTCACGGATAGAATAACACGGAGTGTATGGGAGTCACGTGACCTTGTGACGTAGTTTTCTCTGTTATGGCCGACTTTGAAATCTGCCTCATTATTTTTAGTAAGTGGTGTCTCTAGTGGTAATATTTGAACTCTATGGTTAGACCCGCCATTTTATAGTATATTTTCCACTCTATCCAATAAGCATGAAATTTTGTACAA
>JAQFYR010001126.1:0-10707 GCA_034694985.1 Campodea silvestrii
AAATGGTGATGGCGATACCCTTTATATTATCAATACATATTCTTTTTCTCTTTTTATTTATTTAATTACTTACTTACTTAAGTCCTCTTTCAAAGACCTCCCATCTGTTTCTGTCTTTGGTCAGTTCCTTCACTTGTCCCCATGTGCTACCTGAGGCTTTTATTTCATCTTCGATTGTTTTTCGCCATGTAAACTTTGGTATTCCTTGTCTTCGTTTTCCTTGGGAGTTCCAATCTAGTGCTTGCTTTGGTACGTTTTCATTTAATTGCCAAACTAAATATATTTTTGCAAATTTTGCCATACTTTTCAGTTAACAACGCAGATGGGCTCGCCGATCTTAAAGTTAACAATGGACTCGTCAGAGCCCAGGCGAGCTCCGTACATCACGGGTGTAGTAAAAACAAATTCAAGTAAACCGTATAGCCCAAATCGAAATGCTTTTTAACTGCGTTCTTATAACAGCGTCGTTGCTGGAATTTTCCACAGGCGGAATCGAACCAGGAAAAGTGGATGCATTTTCGCGAGGACGAAAATGTTTACAGTTTTTACTGGAAAACATGGTAGGTAGTTTCAATGAGCCTTAAAAATTCGAAATTATCTGAAAGAACTTACTTCCTTTTTCCATTTAGGAACTTCCAAGCCGGGGAAGAGTTCACACCATTATGTGTATATAATATCTTGTTTCTTGTAATACACAAGCTGACAAGTGTTTAAAACAGTAGCGTAGCGAAGGGAGGGGTTTTGGGGATTGAACCGCCCCTTGAGAAATTTAAAAAGGGAAAAATAAGAAAGAACAGGAAAAAAGAGAAAAATAAATAAAAAAAAAATTTGCGAAAAATCTTAAAAAATCGATTCAAAATTGCAGATTTTTCCCTAAACAAGTAAAAAAATCGCAAATGTATTTCTATACTTTTACAGGGTCTTTCTTCAAAAATTCGCGTTAAAACTGTACATTTTTTTAAATGAAAAACATAAAAAATTTCACCTGAGCGTAAAATTTCTTTGTCTTTTTGGTCGACCCTCCCCTTCTGGATATCCTGGTTACCCGCCTGGTTTAAAACTAATCTTGTGTACTATCATTGTAATATTGAGTAACAGCGGCAGCGTCGAAAAACGATTATTTTCATGCTGAAGATGAGTATTGTAAACATGGATTAAATCAGAAAGTGAATTTCCCTTTGGTATAAGATTGTAATCCTATCAGTAAACATTGAATATTATGTTCCTCAAGCAAGAGCCAACCTGAAGCACATTCCAATGTAATCTGTTCACTATATCTACATTCCATATTCTCTTTACTTTCAAGACTGTTATGTTAAATCCACAGATTTGACAGGAGGTGTTTGGTTTGATGATTTAATAATTTGCTGAGTAAGCGTAAAGATTAATTAGGAAAGAGTAATTGAGTAACCAGACGAAATAGCTTGTGGTTTGGACTTTATCATGCTGTTAATAATGTGGTAATTAAATAAAGTCGGGAAGGATAAATAGACAAGAGAACACTTTGCGGATCTGCATTATTTGAGATCGACTCTTTTCAGTGTTTTTTTTAAAGATCGGTGAAGTTTGGCTAGTTGCCTCAAGAAGATTCATATTAACAGATTATACAGCATGAAACAGGTAGAGAGTGATGTGTCTGGCCAATTTTATTTGTACCATGTAGCGCCTGGTATGTTTATGTGTTCTGTGCACGAAGTAGATAAACAGAAAGGAAAACTGAGAAATAAACGTAACAATATAATGTAAGCAGATACAATGGAACATTAAGGGAAACACCACACATGTATAGCTTTGAGGAATACACAAACAAACAAAGCAACAATCCTCCACAAAAGTACTGATGAAGTATACAGATTTTTCAAAGTAGATTGATGTAGGGGTGTGGGTAAATTTATTAGAAAGTTTGAGATTAGCATTTTTTTTGTTAATTGATGTTTTTAGGAATTTTATTTTGTAACCGGTCTTGAAGGATGTGTGAAAACATTCTCTAAATACACAGGTGTAATATTTCTACAATTGAAATTCAGATGTTATTCTCTATTATGGAAAAAAAAAGAAAAAAAACGACCTTGAGGTTTTTTCTGTCTCGAATACGGGAGCCGAGAAGACTCATGACACAAATATATATTGTAACTCGGAAGTCGTAACTCGGATGTTGGAACTTGAAAGTGGGAACTAGGAAGTTGAAAGTCATTTACATTGATTTATTAAAAATGGTTTCAGATCCCAAACTTACCTGCTGCAAAGCACGTCCCATCATAACACCGTACATTGTGACTAAGTGTTTACAGTTTGTTATGCCACTACAGATTGCAAAACCGAACTTTTCTACTTTTCTTTATCATGAAATTTCTTAATTTCAACTTCCGAATTCCGACTTCCTAAATCCGAGTTCAGTGTTACAACGTATATTTGTATCATTTCCGACTTCCAACTTCCGTCTTACAACATAATGTGTCATGAGCCTTCTCGGCCACCGTACTCGAAAGTATATTTTTCTCAATTTTATCTATTATTTATGAAAAACTCATATGCACTATTACAATGGTATAAGACCTGTTCGTATTCTTATACAATGTTTGTGTATATACGAAATGAAGATATAATGCATCTTAATGATGCACTTTGTGAATTATGTAAAGAAGAACGTAGAAGTATTTTATTTCTAAAACAATACTCATTATCAGATTATCTAACAAATGCTACCACATCCACGGAAATACACTAGTACGAAACTCAAATGAAAGGGCAATCACAGTAAGCCAATCTGTCTCACTGTATGTCACTATATCTACTTTCAAATGGGATAATGTATACGATACATAAAGCAAAATGACAAATCACGAAACCTCTATGCCACTGTTGTATTTGAGTGGGGGACTGGAGGCGTGGTTGAATATAGCCCAAATACTATTTATTATTTAGAATTAATTAACAAGTGCATTTACGTGCATATTCTCGTACTTATTAAAGACCAGATTGAATGTGCATTACTATATGTTACTTTTCATACAGTGCATATATACTGTGAGACGATCTTTAGGAACATTGATTTAATTAAAATCAATGTAAATTTCGTGAATACAGTAATGTTGCTCTTTCTGCAGTATACAACGAGGGCAGTAACCCAAAAGAGCCAATCCCTTCCCAAAGTTACGAAAATAAATCGCCCGAAAGAGCCAACATAAATCGCCCAAAGCGCCAAAAATGCACTTACAAAAATTCATTGTTATCTTCTTATTTTTAACGCATTTCCTCGTTTAGTATCAATTCTAGTACATGGGTTAATATTTGGATTCCTTATAGCTGTTATAGGCCTACTTTTGCGATAGTCTTACACACAGTGTGTGTTGTTCATTGTGGTTGTGAGTTCTATACGAACACTGAGTATAAGTTTCTTTCTTGATTTGTCGAAATTAAAGCACTGCATTTTCCATTTGTACACCTCAATGTGCATTCGTTATTTATAGTAAAAGATAAAATCTATATTTAAAATCGTCTTTCAGTAAGCGGTCCTTGCCTTTGTTAACTGTCGTAATTTTAAAATTAATTATCAAAAATAAATTAATAAAGTGACTTCAATACTATTAACAGAAATCAAACTTAGTTATGTTGTATCGAGAAATACCTCGTAGATTAATAAACTTTTATGCAGTATAATTTTTTCCTTTCAATCTTCTTCGCTTCATATTTGGCTCTCTTGGTCGACTTATTTTGGCTCTTTTGGGCTACTGCCACATCAAGGTATACATGCCATTGTATGATTGGAGATCAAAACGCAAACGAACGAAACTAGATACTTTCAACTGTTTCACTTTTTCTTTCCACCGTGAAAGGGCTTTGATCTATAGTATTGCTTTCAAAGCTAACGAGAGTATACAAGGCAGATATAGCTATATACGTTTCTCGGAAACAAAAATGCAAAACGCCCTTCGAGTTTGTAACAGAAGATAGCAGCCAGTATCCTTATAGTTATCAAATAATATGAAAGTATCACAAGTTATATTACAAGAAATGCATTTTGTACTGCTGTTATTAGTAGTATGGAACTTTAAGGGGGTTCATGAACTGTATATAAGGAAGTTCTGTGTATGTTGTAGATAAGTAATCAGTATTTTTCATGTACATACGAAGTCACGATCCTCTCTATAACAATGTTATAAGACATTGTTATATAAAAAAAATAAAGGGTATGATATCTGTAAAAAATGTTATTCAGTGAATTTAACATGATTGTTTATAGTTACAAAATTATCTAACGCACATTAATATTCTCCAATCTCCATCCACCAAATATTAACGGTAAACTATAGTGTTTTCACTAACATGTCAGCTATTATAAAGTACAGATTTTATACATTTTATTTTTTCCTCTGAATCTAAAATCGCCCTTGACTATAAGGGACAACCTATGGAATACTAAATATCTACAAACCTTGAACCGGACAACAGTGTAACATCATACTTTGAAACTTTGACGCTATAAGAGGGAAAATAAATAACATTACTAGTGCATGCTGATAGTAATTATATCAATTATGTTGATGTTACGTATTTTGTTTTTATTTAAATACAAATAATGAAACTTTCTCCAATCATGTTACAGAGAATCACCTACTACTTCAGAATCTAAATTCAGAAATAATAATATAGTATGGAGTGGAAAGCGAAATCATGACGGAAAATGTGTTATACTGTCTAGTTTCCAAATCTTCCTCTCTTGTGGAAGGTTGAATTGTTCTTCATCGAGCATTTTATATTTCTCTCTCAATGTATACTGTACGACGATCGTTACCTGCAAGTCTGCAACCTATCCAAGTATCAGGAAAATAATTATTTCTTCCTGTTTTTCTTTCTCTTCACGAGTCTATAACAATCACATCACTTTCCTAGAATAGAAGTTGTTACGACTCATTTCAGAACATCTATCTTCATTTTGTGATTCACTAAAGGTAAACTGGTAAAGAAACATAAAAAATCACATTACGCTCTGCTTTCTTTTGTTCTTTTAAAAAAGAACAATGCACTTTCCTTTTCTTTTTTTGAAAGGAAAACAAAGAAGAAAACCAAATGAGGTTGCTTAAGAGATTCTTTTTCTTATAGATAAGATAAGTCAGCAAGTTTTAATTCAATACATGGGATTAATTATAGAAGTAGGAAATAAAAATGTAAGCTAATTTATTACAAATTACTCTTACGCATTTTTTGGTGTTTATTTAAGTAATTTTGGTTATATAATGATATTATATTGTCAGCAGTTCAGCGCCTGACAGACAAAGGGGTGTATGTTAATTTTTCAGGAGAGCCATTTTAAGTTTTTACAAAGATTTCAAACCCACAGTAAATAAATAGCCGTCTTTATTGGGCGAAAAAACTCAACTGCTGACACAAATAAAAACTTTATTTACTCACTTGTAATTGAAAACTCTATGCCATTTTGAAGTTCTGCTGGCGAAGTGGCGATAGTGTTCCCCAGCCCTGTCCGTTTTCGCTTTTCAACAGGGAATATAATCACACTCGTTATTCAGTAAAGCAAATGGTTTGGTTAATACACAGGGGTTGCAGAAATACATATCGTCATCTGGAAAGCTTATATTTAGTGATAGTTTTACTTTAAAACAATTTATGCAGTTAGTGTTTTGGCTATTTTATCTTGCAGCTTATAATTTCAACAATACTACAATAGCATAATCGGTTTGTAGGATTCACAAACGTATAATTTGAATGCCCGAAGTTGAAATATCACAATAAAAAAAATTATAATTAGCTGCTGCTATTCGGTATACGATTTTTTTTAATAATTAACATTTTCTCAGATATCAACATAATTATTACTAAATTTACGTTGCTTTGATTTTCTAAAACTGACTCACTTGATCAGGATCTTCGCATAAGATGGTGAATCTAATTTAATACTATTATCATATTCGGAATTTTATTCCATAATTAAATCTAATGTTATATTTAACAACAACAATAACAACAGAAAATCGAATATTGATTTGAATGATCCGTACCTCCAAATGAGTACAATCACAAAGTTTTATATGTCCAATCTGCATAATGACGTTAGGCATTAATCTGCATTAAAATTGTCCGTGAGTAAGTTATTCACAAACTCTACAGCATAGTCTTCACATGTTCAGAAATGTGCTTATATTAAAAGATAAATATATTATAATCCGCACACACGCTCTATTTTATATGCAAAATAAGGCACCATTTCAAAGAGTTTCCAGTTTTTTATGCTTGTAAGGTTAAATAACCTTCTAGCAAAATTATATTCTACTTTTGTCATTGTCAGGAGAAACCAGTACAACATCCGGAAGGCAAGTAAATGTAACATTTGATAACACTTCATACGTCATTATTTTACTTTGCTTCATCCTCAGTTCAAAAAACAGTTGAAGCTGTGTAGTTTCTCCGGCCTTGGAGCTTTTTGAAAGCTCGTTACAAAAAATTACGTGCAAAATAAATGTTGCATTTCTGAAAACAGAACATCTGTGAGTGTACACAGTAAGTTATTATAAAGCGTATAATTTTTATCTCTCTCTTGGTATAATGTTCAGTGTAATTACCGAGCGTCAGTATACCAACTTTTAACAATCACGGCAAATTAAAGGTAATTAGCTGTATTTTTGTGGCATACAGATATTAAATTACGTTTCCCAACTGATTCTTGTATTACAGCAACATCATTTGCAAAAAAATCTCTTAGGTCATTATGCATGTATGTTATATACTCTTGCAACCTTAATAAGTGAGGGGAACGAATAAAACCAGAAATTTCACATAAAGGCCTAATATCTGACTTGTCAATATATTGGGAAATACTCACAGACGAGAGTTCTTGAGTTGTGTTACATAATATTGTAAAAGAAGTTCTTATATATCACTCATTTTCCATAATTTCTTAGTTAAAATAAATTTGTTTGTATATAGCTACAATACAGCACGTTTCAGAAGTAAGATAATGCTTCTAATGTTCTCAGAAGAACCAGCATACGATAAATAATATCAGTTTATGTCAATACTCACTGACTGTTCGTTCAATCACACTGATGATGTATAATTAGGGATGGAAAATGATAAATTACCTTGAAACTGCTATGAATCAGCGAAAATCACTAATTGAACACTATGAACACGATTTTATTAGAAAAAGCATTGAAATTATTCAAATTACTAAAAAAATCACAGAAAGTAATCATTTCCCGTCCGAAAAATAATTTAGCAGTGTTTTAGTTTGTACTTACTGAACAGCTGTTATGACATCAGCATTATTTTAATGGTTTATTCTAGATCATTCTCGTGAGACTGTTAGTTTCTGAAATACGTACGTAGAAAAAAAAATTGTGGGAAATTCAATCTCGAAAATGCCTCCTGTAACAATTTCTACGAATCAGTATTTCATGCAATAAAAATATGCTGTTGCACACTTTAAAATCTGCATAATTTACACTTCCGACCTCTTTTCAAGGGACTTTTATTACAAAGTATGCTCAAATTCTATGGAAACAATGCATATTTTATTATTTTGAACGATGGAAAAAGCGTTACATTGATTAATTGAAAGTGCTATGAAAGTGCTAATCTTCATAGATTCAAAATGCTAAATTGTTGCTCTGAAAGTGCAATAAATTTCCATCTATGTATAACATAAAGACAATATACTGATACCAATATTTCAGAAAATCTCATACTACAGTATTAAAAAAAAATATATTTGTACATGCTCAGTTCAAATTTCGCAGATCATTATTCTTGGCAATAACTAAACAACTGACAGTGTTACTACTGGTAATCATTTGCGAGATATGTATTATTTCAAATTGCGATCGATTTCTCAACACCTTTGAAACTAAGCAACTTCTACAAATAAAATGAAGTCTGGACGATAATCAGACCAGGGCAATTATTCCTATCCTACAACATGCGTACTCTTTTCCATGTCTATTTCTGCCCGCCTTCAATTTCTTCTGAAATTCTCTCCTCTTTGAATTATAGATAATGTAATTTTCAAACGTTCTTTTACGCCCACACTCGCAGCCTTACTGCCTTCTGCTTGCTTCACAGCGAAGTCTTCATTTGAGTAAGGAAGGATTGCATCTGTCGCTCGTTTAAACTAGCAATAGGGTAATCAAGCAATCTGAGCTTTGAAGTTGACTCACTTACGTTTGATGTCTAATTGCTATTTTCTAATTACCAGAGATCACTTTTATGTTGTACTTTCGTTGGAGCATTCCATTCCATTAATTAAAGTGGTAAAAAGGGATGACAATTTGAAATCAATGCAAAGATTATGAGATTGATGTTAAAAATTGAATATGAGGGTGCGACAAGAAAAATGAAAACTTGAATGTTTTTTTTTTAATAATAATAATAAAAAAAAGAAGTACGTTCTGTATATTTCTATAGGACAAATAGGAAATGAAACCTTTCGAAATTATGTTGGTTTAAAAGAGTCTTCAGTCAAATTAGGAATCATTAGTAAGTATAGCATTGTCCTTTTTCTGTTAAAAAATGTACTGTTTCTGTTTTCGTTTAGCGTTTACTGTGAAAAAATATATTCTGAAAGAGTGTTTTGAAAGAACTCTGGAAGTAACGTACCCTAACAATATTATTTAGTAAATGAATTTTAAGCTTTTGACTGAAATTACTGTTGTATGAAACTAAAACTATCTTATCATTCTTTCATTAACATCTAGAGACGATGTATGTTTTCTTAAAACTTATTTATTTTTATTTCTGTAATTTGATCAGTCTGTACATCGTCCTACGCTTTAACCTCATTCTACTCTGCGCCCAGCCATCCCAGCAGCAGAGCAGATATAACTTCAAAATGAGGTTATACTTCTTCTTCCCGTGGGTTGCTCTCATTATTGAAGTTCTAATGTTGTATGGGTTGTAATGACGAAGAATGTAGAGTACAGTATACATGATTGACATGACTCTTGAGGAAATGTTCAGTATTTAATTGTATACCGTAGAATTTTCATGATGTCACTGCTGGTTACAAAGCATCTGTTCAATTGAATGTAATGTTAAGATTGTATCTGTATGTGACAGCTTCATTAAGTCTCATTTCATGAGTCTTTGATGTTTAAAAAGATGTTTTATATATCTTCAGTTTGGTTTAAGACAAAGTCAATGATGAGTTTCATCTCATCAATCCATCTCATATATAGTGTAGGCACCTGCATCCGGCATTTAAACAAATGCTGTCTTTACCGAGAAAAGAAGAAAAAACGCGAACACCTGTATCATAATAATACGTACTAAATATGCATGTTTGGGTAAGGAGTAGAAAAACAAAAATATTGTGCAAAATACAGAAGCAGTTTTCTTCTTGTTGAAAATAAATCAATAAGTTGGCATTGTCAAAGAAGTGTGGAAAAATGGTGCATCCGTACTCAGTGAAAATTGTTGTATCATTCATCAACTTAATGTTTGGAAAACTTATGGTATTGCTGTTATTGACAAGCAAGATTGGAATGTCATGGTTTGGAAGGGAATAATTAGCATACAATATCTCGTATTGCTGTAACGTTAATGTTAATTATTTTTCATTAAAAAGATTGACTTACAAATAACTATTTGCAATTACAAAATAAAAAGTTTCTCCACGGAACGAATTTATATGCAAATTTTTATTTATTATTCATTTCTCCAGCAGAAATTATATAGCATCTCTGATGGTTCAGAATAGGAAGAAATTGTATACCTTGGTTTAGTAAATCCTCTTGGTGTGACATCAAAATTAATAGTAATCTGAGGGTGAGGTTGGACTGCCGTTAAAAATATATATAGGACTTGAGGGGGGAGGGACTCCGGTGATGAAGGATCAGCTAGAGCAGCCGAACACGGTGATACCTGGTTATTCTCTCACTTCAATTCAGGTTCCTGCTTCTTCTATTTACTGATGACTACTACCTCTTGGTATTTCTCTCTGATCTTATCCACTGTCCTGAGTCAGGATCGGGAAGCTGAGGAAAAGGCCTCTCGTCGTTCCTTTCGGGCAATGGACGACCTCCATTGCAAGAAACCTAGTGAAGTGATTGGTTGCCTGTGATCAGCTAACCTTACTGCTGGTTGTTCCACCTCCCGAGGGACGTCATGCGCCCAGATGAGGTCATTTTGAGTCCGCGACTACAATATACATTATTACCTACATGTAAATAAGCTTATGACTTACGTTGTAACCAATGTTACATATACCCTATTATAATTAGCAAGGATGATTAAAAGGAAAATGAAATGTACAAATATCATAAGATTTAAATAAAATTAACGCAGTAGTGTATTTTGCTGCTGTAAGTTTTACAACGCATTTGATAATGTGCTTGAGCACGAGACTAGTTGCGTTCTATGCTGTTAGATAAAATTCTAGAGAAAGACATAATTTTTAGTATAAATAAATCGTCATAATTTTTTTGTTTAAAAGAAATCTAGAAAGTTAAGCTATATATTATAAACAACCGATAAAAATCAAATAAAACTATGTTTCACGTATAGGGTGATTATAAAGTCACACACATTCTAAATAATTTATTTTAAAATCAATTTACGAGATATAAGAATATATTATACATTGATGAATTCATAAAATCATGGGGTTTGTGTATTTATATTCGAAACTTTCAAATTTATGCTTTAAAGTGTTCAAAATGACGTCCTTCTTCCCGCTCTAATAAAAGGATTCGGGTG
>JAQFYR010001127.1:0-10700 GCA_034694985.1 Campodea silvestrii
ATATATAAATCTACGCTAGTGGGCCCCCTGAAATGATTTCCCGCCTGGGCCCCTACGTAGCCAGTCCAACACTGCTTACAGATGTTTTTTACTCTTTCAACTTTGTCATTCATAAACACGTTTTAATTAGCCTAAAATCTGCACTTGTGATATTATTTACCAATGGATATTCAGCAGAGAGAAAGCAATGATATCCTGTAATGTGTTAAGTTAATTACTAAATTTACGTTAACATGGATAAAGTTCCTACTTTTTTTGTTATTGTCAAGATAACAAGATTACATCAACTGATTTTGTTGGTGTCCAGTTTGCAATTTTAAGAGATTATCAGACGGAAAAGTAATTTAACGTACAGGAAAAGTTAAATATCCGGGTCGAAAAAGTTGTTAGATGAAAATATGAAATAAGTAATTTTAGTACGGTATATCAAATGAACTTTATTCCTAGTACATGATGACTAGTAATGTTACATGCACAACTTAGGTTTCATCATTGGAATGGAAACTTTTAGTTTAGTTGTATCATTTATACAAAATTTTGGATATGTCAACATCAAAACAAAGTTTTTCACATTCAGCTCATCTTTTTCCCTAAAATAGCTCCAATTAAATAGTACCGTTGGGTTGGTGACTTGTTGATTGTATATGGTTTGTAAATTGTACGCTTCGGATAGATATGAAAAACGCTTTAATATTCAAACGTATGGTGCGAATGTTTAACAATGTGACTTTTAACCAAACTCATCCGAAATCATATAATATGTACAAAAACCGGAAGTATTATTTTAAATGTATTCTTAAACAAAACAAAAAAACTTAGTGCTGTTAAAAGACTTCTGCACACTTGATTCTACGAAATGCGCAAACTGTTGAAAATAACAGTCAATATCAATAACATACGTTGTACAAATACAGAATTAATAATACACAAAACACTACGTAATCACATTTGTACGTTTATTATATTAGCACCAAACCGAAACCGCTATTGATTCACACACAATATTGGTCATGTGTTGTCATCCGTCATGTTAATGTGTTGAAAACTGGACCAGTACACCTGTTTAGAAAGGGAGCATGCACCAAAGTTGATGGACCCTACTACCATAGTGACAGGAAGGTCGCTGCTTGCATTCCATACAAACATCTGCTTCAAGATGCGACTTTGCTCAAATACAGGAAGTACTTATTATTATTGATGATCCACAACTTTTATCACACTTTCAAAAATGGAATATTTTTTTTAAAAATGAAATATAATTCCATTTTTTGTAGTTTGATGAAATTAAATCTTGAAGTTGAAAATTTATATTATTGGGATGGGCATAATGTGAAATACATTATTGGCAGCAACCAACGGTACTGGTGCTGATTTTTTTTAAATATTTCTCTGCCGTAGTTTCGTCATTATATTTGAATTCCTAATAATACGGCTGTGTATTTCTTGAATATAAATCAGTAATAGTTTCGTAATGCAATGGCTTTCCGAGTTGAAATTTGATAAATTTTGTATCGGCTGAATATGGAAAAACTTTCAATGTTTCTGGAAAAATACATGTACCGTAAATCCGTAATAAGTGGATCAAATAATTAAAATGAAGAAATTTAGTTTCTCGTTTTGCTTGCAAATAATTACCAATCTCCTATCTTTATTTGAACGGTTAATGAAAAACCACTTTAAATATTAGTAATATAATTTGCAGAAAATATCTTTAATAATCATTTATAAATAGTGTGTATGAACTAATTGTTTTAGTTACGACTGCAAGCGTGCGACAACATACCTTTATGATACATTGACTTACGCTGCTGAAGGGAAGAAGTACTTATTTACATCAAACTCTTTATTTCAATAGATCTTTACATTTTAAGTTTTAACATATATAATTTTATCCATTAATTCATGTCTAATTCTCTCTAAGTGATGTAATTAACATAATTACACTTAACTAGTAGACAATATACGTACGTTACCTGGTACTCGAAAGTCAATGATTAGTAGTTAGAAATGTACTTACTTTGCCGGCATATTACAGAAAATATCTCACGTCGCCGCATTATAAATGTATCAATCTGATGTGGAAGTTAAAATCCATTGACATACGATATAAATTTTGTAAAACTACTATTTACCATAATTAATTAAATTAAATGTAACAATCATTTTACGTGTTAATCATATGAAAAGTCTATATTGATAATATTTAAATACAATATCCATACAGTAAATTATACATTATTTCTTTTATCTTCTGAAAAAATAACCAAATTTAACTGTTAAAGGTTCGCTTACATCACAACAACGAACTGCTCATTTTTGTGCTGTGTATGAAATATTCACCATGCTGTCACGATTCTGTAATATATTTCTAAAACAAATTCTGATCAGCGTTAATTATTCAGCATTACTCGTTACAACATATAGGTCCGTAGTAGAACCTTTATAATATATTTGACACATAATTTGTTGTGTCAAACATGTTCTGTTTAACGTTTAAAACTCGCACGCAATGAACAAAGTATGCTCTATCAACTGACAGTACAACTGCAACACGCTGTTACGGAAACGAGCCTTTGCATTGATATTATTTGCCACTGACCTGATCAATCAGCAACATTGTAGCCATTCCTCCCTCGAACTTCCCAAACCACTCACAGGTAGCCTACATCCCTCGCATTTACACAGCATCTGTTGAACTGAAACATGTGAGTTTTGCTAAATGTACGTACTCGATAATCAAGATCGAAATTTTCCGTTATCCCAATCCGAAAAATATGTTTCGTAACCTTCCACGGCCATTGCTTTTAAAAATTAATACTCCTAGTGGATTTTTCGCTATAGCAAAAGGATTGCGGGATTTTTATACCGGCACCGATTTTCGATACCAAAATTCAGAGCATGTTATGTAAACAATACGTATGAAATAGTGTACCGTATTATTTAAAAAATAAACAATTATCATTAACACACTACTTTCGTAACTTTCGTATTAATGACGGTTTTTATGACGACTAAGTCGACTAGATACTGTAATAATGTTATTTATTAATGGATTCGCAAGTTTCTGAAACGTATAATTTACATCTTTCATATCAGTTTCTTTACTTTCTTACCATTTTAATGGACAATTAATTAGGTATATTATTTCCAATTTGAGAAGTAAAAAAGGTTGGTAATAATTATTATGAAAATTTCTTTCGCTAATTCTTAGCAACGTGGAAATAAAATTTACTTTGATTCTTTTTTTGTTCTACAATTTGAAATTCTCCTGTATATTGTTTATACTGAAATTTCTTTCAGCAGATCCGCCAACGTATTTGTATCCGAAGTATACAGTTCGAAAGTTCTAAAACGAATAAATAACGCTCTTGTTGAATCGTGAAAAAAAATATTCAACGTACATTTCAAACGATTTTAAAATCCGTGAAATAAGTTGTTGTGATATTTGTGCTTCTGCATAGTTGCCGAACAACTTGAAAGTCCTGATAGTTCCCCAAGCAACACTGAAGCACAATGAAGAGAAAAAGTTTATTCACGTGCCACTTTTTCTTATCACGTGATCAAAAAACAGGCTATTTGAACAATGAAAGACGTCGGGATCCAGCAATTCAAAAAATAATTGTGCGAATCTAAGCTCGGTTAACCTAAATCTGCATTATTATTGTTTTTGTTATGAATATTTGATACATCTCATCTGTAAGCATTGTTCCAGGATTTGTAATATGTAAGAAAATTATGAAAAAACGAAATAGGAATTCTCTACATAATTGAACATATAGTAATTTCCCGTCCCACGTCTGGCAATGATATTAATTTTAACATATTGAAAAAACTCGAAAGTTTCCATTTTGTAATTACAAAATATTAATTTCAGCCCTGTACTTTCCATTTTCACTAAGTTGATTAAATATAGTTTTTGATAGGTTTGATAATGGCTTCTCAAATAAGTATTTACTGCTGTACTCTCTGAAATTCACATCATCATCTTGAAATATCAGATTATGGCCATTCCTTCTTCAGAATTGTAAATTACAGAGAAAACAATCATATGCTTTTTAGATTACTCAATATTAAAATAAACAGCATAAAACTATCATTCCAAGAGTAAAGAAGCAAGCCTAATTATTGCTAATGAAGTACCGTATTATATAGCTATTGCTTATAGCAGATCACATTACCATAGAAACTGTACTGACGTCATTTAGGCTGTAATTGTTTCTGGTATATCGATTTCAAGATACAAGTAAATACTAAAATTCCCAAAAAGTTGTGTAAAGATGGCACCTTCCCATTCAAATATTGTCAATATTAATGGTTGCAGTTACACAGAGAAAATAATAGTAGCCTAGAAGTATGAGTCAACCATCTAATTCTGATCTTCAATAGATCTTCCAATCGTTCTTTTGAGCCTAAAGTCCTGTTTTGAATATCATTTCTTAAATTAGGAAGAGGTTTATTAATTCCTTGCTACCTTGCTCTTCTCCAGTTCTTTAGAATCCTTTGTACATCTCTTGCATAGTCCAAGGTACAAAAAAAGACAGCAGTCTGAATAAAAGGTTACTGGAGTATGAAATGAGAGCGGGGGAAAAATGAGTGAAGGATTTCTTCAAGCCTTTCAAATTCACGTGTATTACTTCATCATAATGAACGCATTTTTACATGAAAATGAAATATCAACATTTCAGCCAATAAATTTGGCTTTTTTACAATATTTAGTAGAGATTGTTAGTTCAGGAATCGTTTAGAAGTTGAGTTTTTCATATGTACCGTAAAAATTTACACTTATTTCCAGTACCACATGTTTCTTAAATGAAGTATGATTTTTATATTGAACCCTAAGTTGAAATCTTCCTGCGATCAAGATAATGTCATGTTGATTTACTTTACCCAAAGCTGAACATTCAGTGTTACAATTGCGCTAATTATTACAATATTAATCCTATACAAAGTTTGTAATCAATATCTCACCCCAATTTCGATATTGTTATTGAAATTCAAGCTTTTTGCTTTGATTATAGGTTACTGTAAAACTTTATTATTGTCAGTTTATTTCCCTCTCCAGTAAAAACAATGTTGAGATAATGACAACAAATCTAGAAGAAACTAACATCAGCATGGAATATTAAAATATTAATTAAGTAGTGATACTTCACTCTACGATTACGTGAAAACGACAGCACCCCAAATATCACAATGATACTTATTAAAGAAGATGGATTGATTCCTTGTTACTCATCTGTCATTCATAATGTGACATGAAAATTCATATTGTTTACTACATAGTAGTTTTACAGACTGCTTAATTCGGTTGAAAATTTCCGTGCTTTTTCTTTTATTTTACAGAGAAAAAAACTAGTTCCATTATTTGCCAGGAAATCAATTTTGCTTTTGCAGTTGCTTTAAATATTTAACTAATCTTATATAAGATAAAACTTGATTGTATTAACAACTGAAATTCAGATTTTTATAATTATCCGAAATTTGTGACAAGAAAGTCTCTCGTAAAATAAGAAAATAAAAAATAATATATTTTTGTACGTATATCAGCAATGTATAAGAATCCCACTAACATAAATAGTATGAAAAAAATTTCAGATTGGTATGTCCATACTGAATCAAGATTTCATTCTATTCATCAACAATAAAATCTCGTTGTACTGCCTTTCCATTGTCATTTCCTTTAGCAACTAAAAAAACTAGTCTGTTTGTTTCCGGTTCTATAATTGCCCCATTTCTGCCTGGATCCTGCACAATTCATACTTATTTCAAAAGAAACTGGACGATTTTCTTGTTTTCTAAGATACATTTGGATAACACAAATTTTGGATCTGAGATACATGTTACTAATTAGTCGTCATCATCTTTAAAACTTAGGTTCTTAAATTAAAGACCTTCTCAGAAGATCAGAATTACAAAACTCTAAATAACTTTTGAAGATTCAGTTATTCCTAATTCTGAAATCCATTGCTCTTCTGAAACATCCAAAAACAATCGACGTAACCAAATGCAATCCAAATATATCCTTAAATCATAAAATAGAATAATAAAGTGTAATAATGAAGAGGGCATTTAACGACCTGGCCTGGGGGTTAAAGTTTCCCACAGAGTAAGCTCTCCTCCTTGAAATCTTGAAGCATCCCTACTATTGGCAAATCACCTCCCTTGTAACGGTTCACCATGACAGAAAAGTCTCACCCAGCAGCTCAAGCCGTTGCTCAAAAGATTTCGCATGCAAACTTTCTTGTATAGAGAACCGCCCTTCAAGGGACATTTTCTATACTCGGTCCGTACGCAAGCTTTTCTTCGCAATTTACAACGTATGCAAGATTTGCAAATCTAGTTTTTCTACTTAGGTTCTTATCGTATGGCAAAATACGTATAGTCATTGCGAAATAACACCTTTGATTACTATAAATCATGCGAATAATATAGTAGTGGCATTCATAATCTACTATGGTTTGAATAGGGGTCTATAGATACAGCAATGGGAAAGGACTATATAATTCTAACACCTTTCGATTTTGTGGTGGCTTCATATGGAAATTCGCATATAAATATTCATGAAGGAAGCTGTTTATATCTATAGCCTAACTTGCGAATTTCAAATCTGAATTAATATTAGTATAGGAAAGTGGTAGAAAATAGATAGTATGGGTTGTAACGGAAAAGTAAATATACTTTACTGAATCGCACTATGATTAAAAAGATATTCATATTTCGTGTTCATATTCAATTACTGCAGAAAAAACGAACAACAACACAGTTTAATATTACAAAGACATGTTTCACTATATTTTTGAAATGTCTCTGACATAATCTTCTTCAAACGGTGTTTTTGTATCATATTGCAGAATGCAGCTCATTCAACTTTTTTTTATTTCTGCCTTGAAATAAGTGAATAGTTTTAAGAGAATTGATATTAAAATAACAAAAGAATCTCTCTCCCCTCTTAACGAAACTGAAAGTGGACCCTCATCTCACTCGTTCAAGGTAGCGAGATGGACAGACGAAAGGAACAGTACCTCCGTGAAGGATTAGTAGCGGGCTCTCTTAAAATAAAACTTCAACTTAAACATATTTTTTTTATTATTTCATTTTCAATATTTAGTTTAATCAACTTTAACGATAGTTAATTAATTTGTCTTCGTATGACCTTACAATATTTCTAAATTCATCGATGCAATTGGACATTTCTTTTGTGTTCAATTTCCATTGTTTCAAATTTCGTATTCAAAACTTACGACAAACTGTATTCGAAAAAGCCAAACGGAATTTCAAATATTTAACGAATACAAATAATTTGTTGCAGTAAATAAAAGCGAAAATTTCCTTGTCGACTTTTGAATGAAAGAAATCGAACAGGAAAGTCTACATCGTAAAATGTATTTAACTTAGACCTCTATTAGTATAATACCGCGTTCATCTATCCCAGCTGCGGCCAAGCGTTAATCCTTCCTATAAATGCATGGGAACGAATGAGTAAAAAAAAAGTAGCCTTGCAAGATGACCGTCGGACGGTTCTGAGAAACCCTGGGAATAAGTAAGAGGCTGGTCAAGCCACGGGGTGCGAAGGAGACTCCAACTATATTCAGAGGCGTGGGATCTTAGGCGAAAGCCCCTCCCTTTTCTCCGTCCCCTTCTTGCTCCTTTCTCTTGCCTTGATTGTCCACTTTCTTTTTATCTTCCACATATGGGCTTCCTTGCACGAGGTTCAAACTAATACTGGTAAAAAAACAGGCAGAATATGATGCCAATACAAAGATACCAAATATTCTTTAACGATGAAATTCAAAAAAAGGAACTGCAATAAAATAGAAACTTTTTTCTTTATGCGAAACGAATTGGCAGTTATTAATATCGTTGTGGTCATTTTATACGATTTGTCCATTCATGTTTTGTGTTATGAAAATGGTTTTTTTTTTCAGATGGTTTTCCAAATTCATACTAAACCCTTTTTCCCCTAAAAACGAATGTAAGGTACATGTTATGATTGCATCATCATCATCATAATATTCTGCCCTTTTCTCTCTAAAATGAAAGTGAATGTTATGAGTGTTGTGTTCAGTGCACGTACTCTTTTCACTTTCGTTTCCCCTTTTGATATCTTCCTGCAGGTAGAGTACAGACTCTTTCAAAAGAATGATAAAGCAAAGGGTAGGGTGTCACTTTGGGTTCAAAACAAATGAGAGGGGTTGCTTGCCTAAATTCACTTTCAAGAAGAACGAGTATACTGGAGGTAGCTTTCATTCAGATGAATTTCCACAATTGTATGTTATGACGATCAACTTTTTTTCTCTCTTTCTCATAAAATCAATGATTGGAAAGTTGTTAATTTTGCGTAATGCTGTATCAATAACAAAGTTTGTAATAATTGTCCAACTCTTCTTCCTATTTTTTTAAACTTTTAATCGCAAGTTGTTTGTCCAGATAACAATTGAATGGATGGGGGGAGTAAATGGGGGTTAGAATTCTGTACACTTAGATGGCGGTTTGTATAGGGGGAAGGAAGGCAGGGACCACTTACAATTCATCAAAAATATTCGAAACAATGAAATGCTTTTGTTTGTTTGGAAAAACGGTTTTTTATGTGGACCTATGTGATTAAAGTTCAGATTTCCAGTATTTCAGTTGTGAATATCATTAGCTTGGAATAATTGAAAATATTACTGTTGACTAATTCCTAACTGACAGAGGAAGTATATTTGCAAAAGTAAAGAATATGTGTATGAACTTGCCTCTGCACCATTAGAAATGCTTTATTTGCTATATTTGTCAATTAATTAGAAACTTTTTACCGCAAATCGTAAAATAGTCTCAAAGTAAGATTTTTAAAAGCAGAAATCCGTGATATCAAATCATTTTATTTCGTTGATGAAATCTAAGCATTTTATCTTCTTTAAATGCAAGTACCAGAACAAGTTTCTTGGAAAATAAAATATAAAAAAGCATCTTTCAAAACTAAAATTTGAATCTTGAACTTATCATATTCCTTTTCCTGGATTTCATTATGAAACCGCCGACAATGAGCACTGGAATCTTCAAAATGATCTATTTGAATGTTCCAGAGTGAACTAAGTGAGCATGTTATCTCTCCAACCCATCAACTGACCATCTGATCTAGATGTGAAATTGTGAAGTGCAAATGACAGCTGGGTGAGTGATGGGGGGAAGGACCAGCATCCAAATTTTGAAGTATGCAACATACTCTAGGAAATGATGACGTCAGTGCCCGGTATTTGGGGGTTCCCGGTTATTCGGATTGTCTGTGCTTCAGCTGGAGGCACCGTCTGTTGTAGTTGAGTCAAAGCAATGTTTATCTTCCGCATTTTATGTACTTTTTAGGGTACCATATGTCTGAAATGATGGATTTCAAAGTATAGGATGGGACGATTTACAGAATTTAGTGTTTCTTGTATTTTCAGAAACGTTTTATGTTTATGAATATTATGCATTGGTTTTCATGGTGCTTAAATGTTTTTGTTTGTGCAGAACACATCAGTACAATCATAAGGTAGTAATTCTATGTTAAGGTAGTTCAAAGGAAGTTTGGAAATAAATGAAATCACAAAAAGAAATAAGTGAAAAGGAAGTATCTGCTTCCTAGTATGCTTGTTAGCAAAACCATAATATTATAAAGTATATAATTATATATACATTGAAGTGCTTTCGACATTTATGTGTACACCGGTATTACTCACAAACAACTTCTATAAACCTTGGGTATTACTTGAGGTCCGCAGCACACGATTTCAGAGTAATTCATCTTTGGGAAAAAGTAAGGAAAAATTAGTGAAAAATCAAATGTATTGGAAATTTCGTACATTTATACTGTACTTATTTCATAAGCTCCTCTTAGATGATAAACCACCAATACTGCATGAGTATATTGATAATAGCGTTGTATTGTACTATGATTGCCAAACATAAACTGGGTGTGAGAACCCGAGAACTATACAGTACTGGTTATCAAACACTGAGGCCACACTGTAAAAGGGAATCATTTTTAATCGTTTATTTATGTTTCAGTTTTCTTCTTGTAATTTTGATATCATATCTAAGCAAACTGAATAACTCTGCGGGTAAGGATTATTTAGTTTTTCAAATTAACTATTATGTTAGTCTGCAATTGAGAGAGCGTTGTTTCGAAATATCCAATCGGAATTTTGGATACTACATGTATTGCTATAAAAAGTAAGAGAGTATAATGTTGTGGATACGTTGATTTCTTTTAGTTTTTTCCGTTAAATCTATAGTAGGCTATTAATATTATAATTATATGCATATATATGCTTACGTTACAGGGTCGTATTCATTTTTGTCAGTCTAACTGCTTTCGATGAATTCGATCACGGTATTCGCAAAGTTAATGCCATGATTCTGGGTTTTGTTTCAAAACTCCAGCACAGCTCTAGCGACTCAGATCCATTTATTCACAGCGTATTGACGTTTCATCTAGTATTTCTTTATTAGCCATCCGATAGCCAAGTTGGGTACAAAAGTACTCCGGAGGTAATTTTATGTTTTGTCCAAAATAAAGTGTTATTTTCAATCGATTTTAGGGTACCTTCACTCAAAGTCTCAAACAGTTATTAAAGGAAAACTAATCATAAACAACATTTTCATATGACGAAAAGGCTTCTGTAATTCATATTCACTCACCGAAGCATTTATTTTATCCATACATCAGGTTTTGTTATTTT
>JAQFYR010001128.1:0-10691 GCA_034694985.1 Campodea silvestrii
CCTTTCCATTCGAGTCCGATCAGGAAAACATAGGCCCCCCTTCGCCACTTTATTTTAACCCACAACGGGATTCAATTATTTTATTTTCTAATATTTCTCTCAAAAAATTGAGGGAAGAACAGAGAAATGATCCACATTATAAGGACATTATCTCTACATTGTCAAATAAGTCAAATGATAATTTGTCTCATAACTTAGACAGAATCGATCCAAATTTTTCGCTAGATATTGATGGAATTTTGGTCAAAAATATCGAAAATGAATTGTTGCAGGAAACAATAATTCTAAAACTGTCATTCCAACTTCTTCAATTGATGAAGTGATAAACCATTTCCATAGTACAGGAGAAGTCGCATGTCACCCGGGAATTAAGAAAATGATTTTCATTTTAAAGCAACGGTTCACATGGAAAATTTTTTATTCAACTGTGAGGAATTTTATAACAAACTGTGTCAATTGTCAGCAATCTAAACACTCAAATAAGACTATGCAGTCTTATATCGGGTCTGCTCCGATACCTGAGCATCCATGACGGGTTTTGGCATCGGATTTAATGGGGCCATACCCCAGGTCGAAAAGTGGAAATAGATATTTAGCCGTCCTTACAGACACATTCTCAGGGTTTACCTTAATTAAAGCTATTAGAAGCGCTAGTGTGGCTACTTCACTACAATGTGACGTCAGAACATTGTGAAGAGAATGCAGTACAACTTTGCATGTGTACGGCCTCCTTAAAAAAGTTAGTACTGCACAGCTGTGTAGGTTGCATCACTATAGACTTCCTTTAGGAGTCACGTGACCATGAAATTTGAAAGCATTTTGCCCAACAATGGTTGTTCACAAATTAAATAGAATTGAGGGTGGTCTATAGAAATTGTGTTAACGTTTATATAAACAACTAAAAAAAGTCCCATCCCTTATTGTTTTACCCATAGATCTAAATCTGAAACATTTACTAACGAAGTGCTTCTTTTGTAGGCTCATTTCCTCGTAAGTTCCAAAATGAAGGCAGAAATGTTGTCACAATATGAGCCTCCAACTGCAGTACACAAGTATACATTAGCAGGTGATGGTATACACCTCAGCCCAGAAGGAGTAATGGAACTTTCAAAGTGCTTCCAACTTTCGGAAGCAAATTATTCTGAGTTTCGCTATCTATGATAATATATTATGAATGGACAACGGAATTAAATACGTTCTTTTTGCCTAGCGTAAATATTAGAAATTTCTACAGACTTCTGTTGAGAATAGCAGCAGGGGCTGCGTTAAATGGGCTCTTCATTATGGAATGCAGAACCTACTTTGAATTTGTTGTTTGTCGCAGTACACATAGACAATTACTTTAATCAAAACATCAGAACTACAAGAAATTCATTGATTCACATAATTTAAAGTCTGTCACTTCTCTGCTGTATTTTTCTTTAATTTAGCCAACCAGTTTCAGAGAAATTCTTCATTATCAATAATAATAGTTTTTTTAGAGATGCAGACTCAATAACACAAACTATACGAAAATAAACACTTTGTTAGCCACCTCTGTAGCAGTGCCGGATCTAGACAATCTGGCGCCCGGGACAGAGCCTTAATTATTACGCCCCATGCCATCCTATTTCAAAAACATGTGCTTGCTCATGGGCGCGTGCACTTGCGCATGGTTACCTAACAAACTGGTTCAAATTCAAAGAATAAATAATTAATTATGGCCAAAGCTAGTTCGACCGATTCGATTCCAGTATATCACACTTTAATTCATCTTATGTGATTGAAATATAATTTAAAGATTTAAATTTTATTAGTTTTTAAAATAAGAAAGACAGCAAATATAGTTATTGCACAACAGATATGACTTTGCTAAAAATAGGGTTTTAGGTTATTTACCAAGGGTCCCAGAAAATTCTGCAATAAGTTTAAATATGAGATGAGCAAAGTGAAGGCCGAAATTTTTTAGGTTATTTGGCCAAAATATGCTATGCGTATGCTACTTTTAATTTAACAAATCCCTAGTCCACTCCAGACTCTATCCTCCCTTATTCATCCAGAAGCCAACTTTTACGGTGGGAGCCCGAGTCAGAATAGCGAGCAACAAATCCATATACGACAAGGGATACATGGAAAACTTTAGCAGGGAAATTTACACTGTAAAACAAGTGAGACGAACCAAACCACCGACAAGCAGAAAAGGACCCCAAAAAGAGCCTACTACAAGCAAGAGCTGGCAATCGTCGGATAAGTTTCAACCATATCTAAGATTTAAGGTCTCTACATCACCCTTGCGTCCAACGTCTTATCCGTCAATTACAATACCATATCCCATTGTAGAACCCATCTCGCCGAAAGGTTGATCCTGTCCAGAGAAAATCACGAAATTGCGCTCGTCCAAGTGTCTTACGTGGCAGCCATCAAAACGTTCTGTAACAAAGAGAACCAGAATCAAAAGACCCTACATCCCAGGCGATCCGGTGCTGGTCAGAATGCCAGGTCTCTTGCCCATCCTCGAAGGTGACAATGAAGCTGGGGGCGAAGATGGTATCGAGGTTGCGGGGCAAGGAGAGGAAAAAAGACGTATACGTCATAGCCGCCGATGTGACGATGGACGGGGTCGAAGAAGAATAGCCCATGCTTGCAGTTACATCCATCATCGACCATTCCCAACAAACATTATACCGACATCAAGTCTCTCGTCAAAGAAATCAACACTTTCATCAACCGAGTATACGGCAACAAAACTAAAAAAACAAACATTTGTCAAAATCGACGAGGAAAACAAACCAAATGAGATGCTATGGCAGCCAGGTACACCCTTTCCAAGCACATGGCGGCCATCCTCGGTTTTGCCGATAATGTCCTCAGGTACGGAGAGGTCCACACAAGTGAGTTTGTCTGCGACATCTTGGCATCCTCCCATTCCATGTACTTTTACTGCAACTTCGTGGGCAACAAACGACTTCCCCTGCTTCGGATCGTCCCTCTCATAGGAGATAAAGATCAGACCATAACCCAGGAATTCGATTCGGGCTTCTGTAAAAGGTTACCTACGAGCAAAATGGACGACATTCTTATCTCGGTGCCCAACAGCGTGGGAAATTATTATCCTTTCACCAAAGGACCCATCATAGTGACCCTACACATACGTCCACGATAATGCGCTAGCCATTCGTCTACAATGATGCCGACAACCTCAGATCCATGCAAGGAAGAGGGAACGTCTTTTAGAAGACAGAGGGGAGGATCCATTCTCGGTACGGTTTTCAAATTTATGCAGAGTTACTGCATGCCCGTGGCCAAAATTCTGCTAGCCCCTCTCAGCAGGGCTTTATATGGGACACATAAAGCAATGAAGAACGAAAACAAGGACTTTGGAATCGCTCTCTCCGAAAGCGTGGGACGGTCATTTGGCGGACAAGGTCTGCCCGATTTGAAAAGAGCGAGGCTATCAGGGAGTGGCAGAAGAAGGAGAGATACAATTGGCAGGAGGAGACGAAGGAGATAGGATGTCACTCGTCGACCCTCAATCGCAACCGATCGTGAGATCGAATCTAGACCTTCTTAAACTGCATCTACAGACACCTCGACCTTGGACTCGAAATGGATCCAGATTAGGACCTCCAGCAATCTCACAGACTATGGTGGAATATTGGAGTTTACCGTCAATGGTTTATTCCTCCTACCTGGATCTCATGGAATCTTACTTTCATTTTCGAGTGAAAGCTAAGATAGGGCTAGCCAACGTCATCCCCGGACATCCCACTACCAACAACCATGCAACAAAGGAGGGTCTTGAGAGATTACTTTATAGCTGGAAAGGAAGTGGAGCTGATAGGACGACTGAGTTCAGACATATTTCAACAACCACGATATCTCATAGTTGACCTCCGAATCGTCCTTCTTCTCAACGCGCCCAGCTTCAACTTCAACGAAGCGGTTGCCGAGGGAGCAGTCCAAAAAAATGACATGTACAAGATCAATAAGACCATATTCTACGTCAGGAAGCAAGATGAACCTCCATTCATATCCAACGCCCACGACAGGCTAGTTCTCTCGGGTCAGCTGGCAAAGTATCCCTTGAATCATGTTGAGCTGAAACGTTTCGCCATCGCTATACCTTATGTAGCAATACTCTAAATTTGATAGTAAACCACACAGCAAAAGTTAATTTCGAGACATTTAACATTTTTAATACAGTACATGATAACTTTTGAATGCGTTCACACACATATGGGACATTTTAAGAAAGCCAATTATGAAAGCAGTAATTACTGACACGTTGGGAAAGTAGAGCAGTTGCTGTGAAACCGCATCGATTCGAAACTGGGGAAGTTTATGATTCGCTAGTGGAAATTCTGGAAGAGAATGAAAAAATTAGCAAAACACGGTATCATTCAGAATGCTTGGTAAATAAATTAATAACTTATAGATTTTTTATATTCCATTGTAGTTTGGTACGACAGTCAGTTGAAAATAATGAGAAGTCTATGTCAATAGGCTGTAACTTGTTCAAAGAGAATGTGGAAGTATATGTGAAAGTAACATTAGAATTCATTTACAATAGCACAGAGAAACAATACCAGAGTTTAGAATGACAGACGATCCAAACAAGTTTTATTACAGCCTGAAAAGTTTTCCGGAGTTTTGCGTACCAATATAACAGCACCATCGGCATCACTTCTCATTGAAATCTGGGGCCACCAGACGTCAAGGTGGTCCTCACCCTTTAAGTTGGGGTGTGGAACATGAAAAGGATCAGCCGTAGTGCTACAAGCAAAAAAAAACGGCAATTCACAGTAATTTTTGGTCAAGCAATGCAGTCTCGTAATTCGAACATTCTGTTATTCAACATCGATGAAGATTCCATCAATAATAAAAATCTCAATTTTAACTCTCAACTTGTGAGTCTTTTATCTGGAACAATAAAGTTCCAGATGCGGTATTAATCGACTCAATAATCAACGCTCATCGCATTCCTACTACGAAAGGAACAATTAGACCTATTATTATTCGTTATGTCGACATAAGGTTCAAACGCAAGTTAATAAGTGAGTTAATAAAGACGAATTTTCCGATCAACTTCAGCGAAGATTTCAGCAATCGCTCGAAACAAAAGCGCTTTTTCTGCACATCATTCATGTGCACGCTAAAAGGAAAGGGATTGTGACGAAATTCCGTAACCTCACGTTAATTCACGCCGACACCCCGTATTACTTCAATCTCGAAAACAACTGTTTATCACGTAGGGATGGTTTTTTGGTCAAGAATGGCGATGCAACACATTCTAGTTCTGATCGCTCTCGTTCTGTTAGAAGAATAAACTCATTTAATTCACAAAGCAACACTACTACTACTACACCCATCAGCAAATGATACTCAGTGGCCTGTGTTCATGAAAATAAGAACTTATCAGTTGATAACTCATTGATTTCTACTAGCACAACTAACTATCCTCAACAGTTTGAATATTTAAAAATTTGTAGTATGGATTGACTTCAAGGAAAATTAATACGTAAATGTATAACTGTCAAACAAATAATATATTTTACATTTCTTCATCAGATCGCAAATCGTTTGCTTACTTTGATACATAATGGGCTTAGGTTAATTTATATTATTTAAATAATTATGTGACAGAGTTTTAATTTTTGTACATATTTATTTTTTTCCATAGGATTGAACTGGTCCTGATCAACCAAAATATGAATTTAAGTAGGCAGCATATGCCACTTTGCAATAAATGGGATGTTTCAAGAGGAATTTAACCTCATGGTAAGTCCAACTTTTTATTTTTATCATGAAGATAGGAACTTATTGAGAAATTAATTTTCGCAGAACTGTATAGTACTAGAATTATAATTATTACACAGGACAAACAGCAGTAATTGGATCTATCTGCATAAGTGAACTTCAACCAAAAATGATAATTTGAAGAAATGGAAACTACAATAAATTATTAATAATTCTGTAATAGCCTTTCTATTTTAATTTCATCGTTAAGTCTATACATAATTATATTCCAATTTATTTTCTCGCTAAATATACGTTGCTAAAATAAATATGGCAGATTTGCCACCTGGTTCTTCAAGTAAGGTACATTTTAAAAAATTGATTTTGGTTAGAGTTAGACAACATACAAACAGGGGCAAGGATGGGAAAATATTAACCGAGACTGAGGTAGGAAATTAAAATAAACAAATTTTAAAATTTATTGAAAAATGGATAATTATCCTGTTCTTTCTAAAAAAAAGAAAGAACTGAGTTTTTTTTCAAGAAAAGTAGAAGGGGGGTAGCCAATTTTGTTATAACAAAAGCAGAATGTTGGGATAAAGATGATGAATTAATTGAGATAAATTCTGAAGAGTCAGATAGCATGGATGCTTTTTTAAATAATGATGATTCTGAATTGACAGACGATGAACAAATTTCAATTTCGTTGGTAGTAAAAAATAAAGACAGGTAATGATATTGCAAATTTTCAAACATCTCCAGGTAATAAAAATAATGAGCATGTTCTGAAGATGCTGTAATAACACATACTCATGGGGAATTACCACTGTCGCAAATTCATTTAAACTTTAATCGACCACCTATTACTCAATCATCTTCATCTCATAATATAAGTAGTCTTTCTGTAAACGAAAATGCAAATTCAATAGTATGTCAAATAGAAAATAATGAACCGACAACATCGCAATTTCAGTTAATTACACCTGTCATCATTTGAAATTCCAACTTCAACATTACAGGCTACAGACGATACATTCGCAGAAAGTTTATTATCAAAAAAATAATTCAGGTCAGGAATCTACTATCGTTTCTGCTCAAAATACATCAGTTTCAGTCAACTAGAAGTTTCCAAACAATTCACAAAAAAACACCTGAGAAATCACAACGAGTACCGGTAAATCACTCCTTTAAAGATGAAGGAAGATGACTTAAAGGACATATTCACTACTTTATTAGAAGATGTAAGCACTGAGTGCCACATGAAATGTAGCACTATACAAGGGAAATTTCTTGTTGCTGTTTTGCCTTTCGGGTATATTCGAGATTTCATTCAAATGGATTTCAATTTGGAACATGTTGGATTTCAATTTGATGACAATGAATACGAAATATTATTATGCCACATAGATGGTCATTTAATAATAAACACAATTGCCAACAGATGGTGTAAATTACATGACACCAGTGTGTTTTACTTCTGTTTTCTGTGAATTCGCAAACATACCAAAAGTATTTACGCAGCGTATAAAACTTGGCATGAAAGTAAATTAATAGAGCAACCTGAGGTTTTTAATCAATCTATGATACCTGATTTATGCAGAAAATTAGATTTGGTCGCAGACGCTCTAAGAATATTACTTACTAACTTTTCTAAAAGTAGTCCGGAAATTAAAGTCGATGATAATTTAACAGATGATACATTATGTATTCGTGGATGTGGTCCCCCATATGTTATCGATGAAGAATATACCATGTTGGCAGTGGCATTTTATAATTCAAATATGCAGGGGAAATATATATAAAAAAAACAGCAACTGATATCAATACAGCGTTTAAAAATGCTGAAATGAGGAAAAAAAGCTGTGTACAACAGATTATATGACAATATAAAAGAAAAAAGTTTCAAGCTCTGCCATATATAAAATTTAAAGAATTTCTATATTATAAGGGTCAAACATGGCTGAAAACTTAGCACCAGTAGGCGAACATTCCGGGGACCCCCTCCCTTATAAAAGGTAAAAATCTCATATATAAAAATGTTTTGAGTGTTCGCAAAGCTGAATCTTGAAATCGAATTGTTTTCTTGTGTATAGATTTCGAACGTTAGATATTAGATTAATTTTATTTTCTGATTATATTTATTAATACTCAACCAAGTTCCAAGCCTTACTGGTCTAATAAACGGATACGATAGAGCACAGCTGGGCCAAATATACAAATGCTCAAGAAAAACTCAAAATGCAGATCAGGAGACCTCTGCAATTATAAATTACAATTTCGTTGGTAGATTTTTGTTACGTTACAATCAGTGGCCGTTCGCCCCCTACGGAGAAAAAATATGAAAAAAAACAACTAATGTTATTGGTACAAGTAATCAAAACCCCATTAAGACATCATATTTTCTCTTTAACTTACTTGTATCAGTATTTCCCAATTTCGAATTTCCATTCAGCTGCGAGCGGATCTGCCCCTGTTTACATATGGCGAACACTTCAGAAAATAACGTTTAACCAGCAGCTTACTGTTATAGTCAAGTTTGATAGAGGGGAAAAAATTGTTTGTTTTTTTGACAATTTTATGAAGCATTTATTATTTCATTTTTTTAGATTCATCTAGGTGAGGATTTGTGGATTCCGATAATTATTTTTTAAAATATTATTTTGAAGGAACTTCTTAATAATTTGTTGCTTGTAATACACTGTGGGCATATCGACGAATAAAGTTTTTGTAAGTGTGGTGAAAATCCGCTGATTTGCTTAAGAAATATTGGTAGTCTGAAACAGGCTTACAAGTATTATTCTTAGAAATTTAAACTGAAACAGCCAATAATGTGTTTTTTGCTTTGGTAATCAGATAATACATATTTTTAAATAATAATGTTACATATTTCCATAACGTTACAATCATTGCGCATGTTATTGAATTGAGGTTATCCTAAAAAATAATAAACCCCTGAGTTTGGAAGTCTGTATTCGAAGACCTCGTTGGAAGCGGAATTGTTTCGCGTTATTACAGCGAATACCATAATCTTACTTATAATATCAATGGATTTACGGAAAAATGAATACCAAAAAGCAAAAAGAAATTAGTCCACTTGAACTTCGGTCAATTTCGGAATTTTTTTCTTGCTTAAGAATATATGAAAAATTTTAATGTTATTTGCAATGTAGTTCTACATACGGGGTTAATTTACTTTTTCTCGATTAAAGTACTGAAGGAGGGGGTAGTAAAGAGGGGGAAACCAGATCTTACAGCAGCAACTGCCACATAGCGTAGCTTCACTTGAACACTGCTCTTTCAAGCTACTAGACGTGTCCTGATTTTTGAAAATTTGTTTTTGAACTTTTGTAATATTGTTATTCAAAACAATTTGTGATGAGCTATATTGTTGAACAAGTGATTATTGTTCATTGTTGAAGAATTGTGTATTGTTGTATTAGTAATTGTTGTGCATTGTATTGAAAGAAGATGGCCATTAAGTGTACTTTCTGTGACCAGATGTTTACTGAAGATTTGTTGGAGAATCATCAACAGATGGAACATTTCTCAAACAATCTATGTAAGTAGTAATAAGTAGAACTTTTACTTACTTTAAATAGTTGTGTGATCACAAACTATTCTAAAGCCTTCTTCTAATATTTGATGTATGGTAGTCTTCATCTTACTGTGTATACTGACTCTTTTGAAAGAGGGAGAGTGATAAAATGACATCATCATTTCCTTTCCAGACGAGATGGTCTCTATAAAAAAAATGGCAGCAGGATTTGAACTTCTCACTGTGTGGGGATTCTCAGTGGGAGGCTGCAGTTGTTTGTCTGCTCAGTAGATGGCGTATGTGGAGGGTTTTTAGACTATGGGAATAATCATTTTCAATGAGATGTATATATTTAATTTCAGTTTTGTGCATGGGATGATTTTAAAATTACAGTTTGGGGTGAACGCATTTTAATTATTTGTATTTAAAGTGAATATATTTAAATATGAATAAAAATTTTAATAATTGACATTATTTAATTTTCTGTTGAGAAAAATGAAATGGATTGTGAAACTGGGATCAGTTACAGGCACAGCTGACTTTCAATATTCCATCAACTGAATAACATAATGCTTCTATTGTTGCTAAAATGTTGGAAGATTTAGGCTACATGGAAGTGGAGCAGGATGGAAATATTGGTGGTGTGGCTGAACCTGATATTGAGATGGTGGACCATTCAGAAACCTTGGATGCTAATATCAATAGCAATTCTGATTTTCAACCTGAGGGTGAGTTTTTAATTAGGCCTATTGTCATGTGGTGTTGCCTATGGAATATAAAAAACTCGTTTTTTGAAATTTCTTAATTTTTGAAAAAAATGTAGAGTGGGAAGTTGTTTGATAGGGGTAATTGAAAATTTAATTAGGCCTACTCTCACGCGGTATTGCTTATGGAAAAAAATTCTCATATTTGGAAATTTTGGAAATTTTAGAAAAAAAATGTAGAGTGGGAAGTTGTTTGATAGAGTGTAAATGAAAATTTAATTAGGTCTATACTGTCCTATGGGTAGCCTATGGAAAAAAAATTATATTTTTAGAAATTTTGGCAACTTTTGAAAAAACATGTAGAGTGGGAAGTTGTTTGATAGAGTGTAAATGAAAATTTAATTAAGTCAAGTGTCATGTGGGGTTGCATACATTTAGGAATGCATCAAATATTTTGCTTATTATGAGAGATATTGAAAAAATGGTTGAGTGGTAATTTGTTTGGTAGATTGTAACTGTAAATTTAATTTGGTCAAATGTCATTCAGGGTTGCATACATTTAGGAATACAGCGAATATTTTGCTTATTATGAGAGATATTGAAAAAAGTGTGGAGTTGTAATTTGTTTGGTACAGTGTAATTGTAAATATCATTAGGCCTACTGTCCGACAGGTTGCATACATTTAGGGATACAGTGAATATTTTGCTTGTTGGTTGATATTTTGAGAAAATGATAG
>JAQFYR010001129.1:0-10690 GCA_034694985.1 Campodea silvestrii
CTCTACATGTGAAAAGGCATATCTTAGTGTATGTAACTGAGGAAATAATTTCAATAATCCTCATGAAGTTCTCTTGCAATTCACAAAAGAATGAATTCGCTTGAAATTGGAAGTCTCCAACATCACAGGAAGCAAATGAATGCTTTCTCTTTTCCAACGCAACAAAATATTGACCCATTTTAACTTTTTTTTTCCCCACAGCAAGTCTGCGCATCGTTTGAGAATTTGAATTCACCAACAGCAGCATGTGGAATGAAAGCGCACGTTTTTCAGAGCCATGCGACATCCATGCATTCAACTTCATTTCAACATGTTTATAACTAAAAACATCACTACTGGATCTATATATTATTCTCATTTTCAACATGCAGGTTAAATGTATAGACGCTTTCTGAATGAATACTTCGTCAACGGAAAAATTATATTAACATGCAAGGTATTTCATAAACTCGTATTTCTTCTTACTGGAATCGCAAGATTCCACTTTTCGGTGGATATTTCTTTCAAGGAAGCCCGTTTTGAATTATTATGATAACAAGTAAAAACCATACGACTAAAATATACTTTCGTAAAGAAATACGTTAAAAGTCCTTAGTATAAAAAGTATTTTTAAGAAAGCGAAGAAGTGGAAAATATCTGAAGATATCTTACCACTGAAATCCACAATATGGAGAAAGAAAATCCAAGTTGAATGAGTTTCTCATCCTGCTAGCACCAACACTCTTTTTAATACTATAAAAATATCGTCTTTTGTAGAATGGACACTTCTCCTTCTATAGCACACCCACCAAGAGTCTATAAAATCGCTTTCTTGTGAGTGGTGGAAGAGAATTGGATCATGCGCCTTGAATTGAACCAACGAGAATCACCTCCGACTTTTCTTAAGACATCTTTCTTTACTGTAGAGAAGGGTGCTCAAGCCCCACCCATTTCCCACTTTCCTTCTTGGTTGGCTCAGCCTCAAAGAACAGACAATTTCTATTGGTTAAGAAATGGACACGCGTGGGAGAAGATGCTGTACTCTACAATCAGGACAATTCGGAAACAGGCGGAAAGACCCACACCCACAAAGACGGATTTTTTTTTAACTTGGAAAGTGGTTCAGGTGAACTTTCCGAGAAAGACGATTCACCTGCCACCTATCAATTATAGTGTTAAACTTGTGTTGGAATGAGAAACTCGTAAGTACGTTGTATAACGTATAAATTGAATTATAGGAGCGGTATAAGGTTTCGTTCGTCTCCGCACTAAGTTTTGGTCAGTGAGTAATTGGAGATACAGTCCGGCGAATATGCGAGTTTGCAAATTAACCACGACGAGTATTAATTTGATTCCTCAGAATTATACAACGGGAGTAACATGTTGTATACATTGAAACTACATATTATTGAGCGAATATCGTGAACTCACTATATTTCATAATACCGTCGATTTTTATGTACATTTTGTAACCATGATTAAAACTAAATCATAAAATAATCCTCGTTATAACGACATTGCCTCGGGGAAAAAAGTTAATCAATCCATATAAGCCTTCGAGACATGCATTTTTTTAATTTACGAAATCAGCATACATCTCCAATTGTGTGAGTTTTTCAACGTTTCAATAGTATAACAAAGCTTTCGCTACAAAGGCTTTGATAATTATGCCAATGACATTCGTTATCAGTACGGATGAATAAACTCTAAATCGGAGTTTAAAAAAACTATTCGCGAAAACTTATTCGTTTATATCAGCGCATAAAATCAAAGATGGAGTAACATGGAGAAGGGAAAACATAAAAATATGGATGTAAAATGAAACATTATGGGGGAAAAATGCTGCAACCAAACTCTGAAGAGCTATTATTTTTCCTATAGGCTGTGCATCACAACATAGGGACTAGTAGCAAACATACATGAGAGAGCAAAATATATATAAAAAATGCATAGCAACATAAGCGTTGCATGAACATCCACATAGCAAGGTAATTCTATATCCTCAGCAAGTAGGAGCATGAGAAGAGAGGAGAATTTTACGGATGCAAAGCCGTTACCATGGTAGCAATATACAAGAGAGAGTGAGAGAGAAAACGAGAGAGAGGGTGACGGGGAGAGGGACGAAATAGGAAGTCTAAAAAAAGCGACGCTTCCGACGCTAGTATGTTATAACCAGAGAAAAATGACATTGCTACTCTGATTTCTAACTACTGCGAAATTCATTGTTTTCACAAGATCCAATTTTATAGTCCAATGTTGTAATCATGGTTACAAAATAAAAAAAAACACTATGGAGTACTATAAAACAAACAGTAATTATGCGATTGTACTACTCGTATGAATGATCTGATTGTACAGGAGTACAGTTGTAATGGAATTATTTGTAAAGAGTGGAAGTTTTCGGCTAATCTCGAATTTGTACAATTTCTAGCTTCCCTTCTTTTCCATTTCCATAACAAACCATTGTTTCATCCTACGTTCTATGCAACACTCATAACCGTGCAATTCAGCAGTCAAGTAGAACTGTTGGATGAGAAATGCCAAGTTGGTAGTAATGTGTATAATTATAGAACCGCAGCAATTTTCTAAATGCTTAGGTGACATTTAAGAAATCGAATACAAAGACACAATAAAGTTCTTGGAAATAATACTCTACAACAATTATAATGGTTGATAATAACACCCCAAGAGAATATTTTATTGTTCGACATAAAAAAAAAACGAAAGAAAGAGAGAAATATAAAAGAAGAACCTGACATTCATATGATCAATACTTCAAAACTTACATACCACGTTTCTAAGCCAAGTATTTAAGGACTTGTCAATTTTTATAATACGCTTTGTCTTAACTGACTTGAAATGCTATTCACTATTTAAAAGGACTGTTCTACATAGAGAAGGGAATAGGTATATTTTTATCCTACCTCGGTACTCATTAAACCAATAGCAATTAGACGTAGCTGTCTGTGTATAAATAGCAAAAAACTTTGTATCCTATCCAGCAGTACATCAGCCCTTTCTTTCTAAAGGTAGAACTCTCTTAAAATCGATTGATTACTATCAAGAAAACGAATATCCAGCACAGTATATATGAAAGCAGGTACGAAAACTGGTACACCCTACCACTTACTGACCCCTCCTACACCCTTTTGCACGTTTCTTGTTACATTGCAAATGTGACAAGATTTACATAGGGGATAGGCTATTATTAAAACTTCACTACGGAGTAGATATAGTGATGGCTGTTCTTAAGTATCTCATGTTGGAAGGTACAATTTATCCAAGTCAAATCAATCGACTCAATGTGTTGAAAAGTATATTGATGATTCGCATAAAATTATAGGGGAGAATGAAAGCATTGATTTGATGGGAAGAAAGAAAATTGTTATTCACTTCTTGTGGTACGTACGTGGAGATGAAGAAAATTGTTTGGTTCTTTGGAATATAAACAATGATTTTGATTATGGGTTGTTAAAGAAAGTGAATAATGTTTTGTGGTGTTTGTAACTCATTTGTGTACAGGAATCATTTAACTATATCCTCCAAGAATGAAATTTGCTGATTGTTGGACTACTTCGAAAAATTTGGTTTATTTTTATATTCTACATAATTCCGTTTACTTTCATGTTTTCTTTGGATATAGTTTAATAATTTATCTTTTTGTATAATTTGTATTTGTTAAATTTAGAGAAATCGAAGTAAGGAATTCGAACATAACACTATCATGTTACATTAAAAACATGTTAGTAACTTTTCAACAACTTTTTCCATAAATGTTTGATGAAAGAGAACACGTATTATTGAGTTTTTCTGTTACAACTGATGAGCATGCTTTGACTATGTACTTGTACATCTAACATGTTGTATGAGTCTATGAGTGTATTTCAGTGCTGTGTTGTACGTGTATCTATTTTTCCACTAAATGCTTCTAAACCAACTGTTGGAACTATATAGTTATTATGTGTTTGTATATTGCTTATACAAGTACAGTATGATAGAATGTACGTGAGTCTAGGCTTTTGTATTTACAAATTTCATCGTCGCTTACTGCCTTGTTAATTTTCTATGAAGTGCGGATGTGTCGAAATCCCTCTCATTTTTTAATGAAGATAACAAGGATTTTTTGTTCGCTTTTAGTCCTACCTTCCGTTTTGGACAATGTACATGTTTGTACGGAAATCTGTACTTTTTATTTTTGCTGGAAAAGTTCATATTTTGGACGAAACACCCTATACGTTAATTGACAACTGTGACAACTTCAATAGTTGAAGAACAAAGAAAGTGAACTCGAATTGTTTGCTATTGAAGAGTGGAAGTATGAAATAGTATTAAAAATGTGAAAAGGAAATTATTTACCTTTCTCAGCAGCACATTTTGCACTTAAATGACTTCGTAAAAACTTCACCCTTCTTCTAGCCAATCCCCGTTCCAGAGTCCACCTCTGAAATAAAAATGGAACCAAAGTAGAATTAAATCCATTTCATTACGATAAAAAGATTGAAATGTCAATGTAACATGCGCAATTATTACACATGCTTTTCAGAAATTAATATCAAAGAAAATAATTAATTCTAACCTGTCAAGCAGAACTATAATTAGGACTATAAACTACGAAACTATAAAATACTATAAACGATAGGTCCACTGAAAAACTTAAACATATCACAAACACCTGTCTACGAACAATCTCTCGAACGATATTTCAATCAACGAAAAAAGTTAATTTAATTACCATAATTACGAGAAACGAAATCACCCTAAACGCCTACAGAAACGTGAAATCGTCCCTGACGTCCTAGCACCGACCCATCCCCCACCGAGTCACTCAGAAGAGTGGCGTAAGAGTTCTCTCGTAAGACGAAGACGTTGATTTGGCATGTCTTTCGCTGTGTGCAGCAGCATGTAGTGTTTGGACCGCACAGCACATATAAGTAAGTTCTCTGTACCCTTCTCCCAATCGATTAGTATATGTTGAGTAGGGGGATGACACTGCTGGAAAATATCGATTACATGCAGTAGAGTACAGCCACATGGATGTATCAAGGGGTTTTGCTCTCATAGAACTAACAAAGATTCTACTCTGGGAATTCAGACTTGGAAGGATTTTTAATTTTTTTGCCAGGAGATGGATAGGGGGATGCAAAAGCGGTGAATAAAATTCACTGTATATATACGTTCGTTTTAAACATTCGGTTGAAGTGCATTGTTTCAATTCGTGCAATTAGACAGTGGTCGAATTATAAAATAGCAATACAACTATTATAGGCCTACATTAGCATAAAATGCACCACAGGTAATAGCATTACATTAATCGCAACCTACTATTGAACCGCTGTGTATGCATACATATACACACATTATATAGTCAAAAGCACTCAGCCATGGCGAAAGCGGTGAGAAAAGATGAGTTGCAAATTAATTCCAAATAAAACCAAAACCATTCATTTTTTTCATGTTGATAGTATATAGATCTTGTCTCAAACCACCCCCTTCGAAAAGTGACATGTGATCTTAGTAAGTGGGATTTTCTATCAAGAAACCTGAACCTATTGACGCCCTATAGAAAGAGGATGAAGAAACAATCTAAAAACACACACACAGACACCGGGAGTATCATCACTTCTTTCAAGTGTCACGTGATCTCTTGTATTATCTCGGAGTGAAAGAGTAGGGATGGCATATAATAACTATGGCACACGCTAGATAAAGGAAAAAGGAAGTAGGAGGCGAAGGAGAGGGAGGGGAACGGTTGATAAAGACACCAAGTGGTGACAACAGACACTCAAATATATTTATGATTCATTACTTTTTAATAATGAGCAAAGAAATCAGAAAAATGAGATTTTGTGGTTTGGTTTTTGATCGAAGTTTAAATGCCGTGTTTTTTTCTTTTAATGAATTGCAACGTATTGTTGATTAAATAGCAAATATAAAAACACAAACGGTGAAATGTGGCTTTTAATACGTCTGATTTTAGTAAGAACGGATCTGGCTGTTGTTGGATCAGATATGAACATTAAAATAGATCGGATATTTAAGTCGGTACGTAGTCATATGCCAAGTTCTAAATAATTATATCTAAATATCATCATAAACAACATGAATGATGAATAGACGAACCTTACTTTCTAACTCTTCCTAAAATAGCACATTTCTTTCTCGTATAAAAACCTTCCGCGGATTGTGTTGAAAAAAATGCAGGCAGCAGGTGTTATTGTAAGTTTTTCCTTTTGCTAGTGTTATTGTACTCGAACAAAAGTATCTGGAATACATTGTGGAAAACACTCTTACGTATCTTCAAGATAACAAAGTAATGTTTACAAGTAAAAAGATAATGTAAAGATATTAATCAGGTAATCTCGTGTTTTAAAGAAACAATGAAAAAAATTACTCATACTTCAAATTTCGGAATTTAAAGTTTAACACCCTACACGGAAAAGCACGTGATAATTGTCTGATTCGTGAACCGACGCGGGAAAACATGAGAGAGACAGAGATAGAGTAATGATTCAATGAATTACGTATCTCTATCATTAAATGAAAATCAAGGTAGTATTTCGTCTTTTACCCGATACAAAACAGAACATAAATTGTCCCTAGATCCGCATTAGATAGAAAAGAGAACGCACATTGCAAATCTATGTACAACATATAATTCCGCTCTCTCTCGCCTCTCTCTCTTCTGTAGCATGAGTTTTTCTCTCTGGTGGGCAGTTAGGACAAGATCAATACCGAAGCAAGAGCAGAGTCCGGGAACTCATGTGATTCTCATTCAACAGCCACTGGGAGATAGAAGATCAATTTATTAAGCATCAACTTCATTTCACAAACAAATTTCAATCATACTTATTCTGAAGATCCGTATGTTTCAATTAGAAGGAAATTCGAAGTATCGTCATGAGTTGGATTTAATAATACTCCTCAGAGAGAATACCGCTTGAAGTTCACGTTCTTCTCTTTATAATAATTGTAATAGAGAAATGATAATAGATTCTTAATATCTCCGGAATTCAATTACAGAATTGTGAGATGTAGTACATATAATTTATAGAGATCATGTTGTATTAGCACACAGCGAAAACATTTCACCAAAGACATACCACGTAGTTATGTATAAGCAATAATAAAAGCTCACATACTATCCCAGTGGATAACATATAGTACAAATATTTATACGAGTGTATTCTTAGGGCATTCAATTTAAATTGTAACCCGACAAGTGCAATATTCACGATTTTAAAGCACCGTATGCAAGTACTTTCCCTAACTCTATCTACAATATTATCCACTTTTAGTTCCATGTTGCCCTTTTTGAATGTGCATTTTGTGCAAGCATAGCAAATAAATGCCCTAGAGAATGTACAAATATGGAAAATACACATACAGAACTCTACGCAACACTCCGGACTACAAATGCTTCATGTGTGTGTATATATAGCTTTATAGACACCAAAGTAGTGGAAGCGTGTGAATGTATGTCCAATGACCAAAAGGTATTATATACTACAATCGTATCATTCAAATAATAAAGTACGATTCCTTTTTTTTTATTTTGAAATATGCCTTGTAAATAATTAAGTGTTAATTAACGAGACGTAGATTTTTTACTTGAGTGTTTTGATTATGAAGTATTTTTTTATTTTGATGTCAGTAATATATATCACCTGTGAAAAGTGCAGTGTAACACTCGTGAATAATTAAGTTCATTAATTAGAGTGTAAGGTCATCTTTGTATACGTATCAATGTTAATTGATTTATTCATCAGCTGGTATTGTTTTCATACGCTAATAACGTTACTCCGTTCAAAAATTTACTTCCGGTAGGTCTTTGAAATCATGAAAGGAATGCACCTGACTCTTCGAATTGCACTTGTCTCTAGTCGTCTTAGTGACACTAAATTCTATTAAAATGCATATGTAAATGCTAACTGATAACGACATCAAAACTACACAGACAACGATGATTAAGTAAAACAAGCACTTATTTACATCTGAGTTTCTTAGAAAGCTGTCGATACAGGTACGTAATAATAAATACACTTAATTACTTACAAGAGGTGAGGTATCATATCTAAGACGAAGGCACGCGCCACATAAGACAGAGCACACGACTATTCTACTCTTATCTCAAAAATAACCTATATCACCTTCAAGACACTGATAAGAACAAACAAAAAGATTACGAGGTTCATCTTTGAAAAAAAAAAGCGATTCTTGACCTTGATAATAAAAAAAAGTCAGTGGTCTTTTAATAGATAGCGACTAAAGATAATGAGTAAGAAATCTACTTACGTAACCCAGTCGTTGCGGTACTTGTTCAATCTTCCAATCTACCCGATACCAAGTACCCATGTACCCTTCTGCATGGACAATTTCTCTGGGTTGAAGAAGATGTTTTTCTCGGGAGAAGGTAGGATTGGGATAATAAGGGGGGGTAAAGGGGAGAGGGTACACGGGGAATAACCCGTCCTTATTGTATTTTCGGAGGCTTGCACTTGGAAGTGAAGGAACACAGTTATACACCTGTCAAGTCGGAATTCACTTTATGACGATACTCGATGGAAGAGAGAAAAGAAAAAACGAAAAGTTCGGGTTCAAGTCAGCACAAACCAAAATATGGTAAAACCAAAAACAGAAATCCTAATATATGAACTCAAACACTAGAAGTCCAGTCTAGAACACATATTTCTTTCGTTCGTCATATTTCAAACCGCACATTGAAATTACTGAATCTTCATACCACTGTATCTTGTCACATGGTGGTTCCAACGGTCACACTTTACAGGAGAATCCTTCACTCTTCACTTCTACATTCAACTGGGCGCAAGGGGAATGTTTTCATATCTAAGAAAACTAAATCTCAAGACAATACAAACATAAGAAACAATTTGAATTAGGACGTTGTTGGGGGGAGATGTATGAAAGCTGATGGATAGTAAAAAAATAAAATGAAAATGGTTTTCGCCCAGGATATTTTGATGGTGACCAATATGTAAGAAAATGTGTGTGCTAAAATAGTCTCCGCACAAACCCCTATGTTTCCGTCTCCTACTATACTTTCCTGGCGACTGAGACCTCCGCGCAAGCCCTCCTATTTTCTCTCCCCCCTTCTCTCTTTTTATTTTTTTCTCTCATTCCCCTGTATAAATGCTCTCTCTCTCTCCCTCTCTCTTCAGTTTCACCCCCCCCTCCCACACCAAACTCCCTTTTCAACAAATCCTGCGCTTCAAAGTATATGCGCATGGCAAGACGTGAACTGCAATGTTGCCGTCACTTTGCAAACTTCAATATACAAAACACTTTAGAGCATTTCAGAACATCTCCAGATGCATTATTTATTCATACTTCTTAGATATTGGGAAGAAATTTTGGTTTCTTGGGAAAGAGAAAGTTCTCGAGGTGTCTGAAGATATTTTTCAGAGATTTTATTTATTGTGGGTTAGAATTTGGCAATAAAAGTTTTTTTAAACTTTTGTTTCGGTTGTAATTATATGAAACTTTTCAAATTTGTTCTTTGGTAAGTTCGGCTAGTACTGAAAATAAATCTGGACAAAATAAATCTTTTTACATAAAATAAATCATTAAATAAAAATCTTAAATTTTCAGAAACACTCACATACCATCATTTTCACTATTTGTGATCAAATAAATCAGTAAAAACCCATATTTGATTCACCGATGGGGCGCAAGACCTGTAAATACTCACAGGAGTGTCTCATCTTTTTCGCGAATTTGAAGATGCTGCGAGACACGGCAACATTGGGTCAGTAATCATTATCCTTTGAGAAATGATGGTTGCGCGCGCACTCGTCTTTCAGTCCTTTTTTGAAAATAAACCTGCGAAAAACTTTTTCGCCAAGTTTTTCCACATTTGCCATGAGAGAAAAGGGGAGAAGAGTAGGGGGAGGCGGAGAGAGAGAAGAGAGAGAGAGAAAGTGAGGGAGGGGAGAGAAAAAACGAAGGATAAGAGAAAGAGGGGAAAGGATGGGAAAAGAGAATGGTTTTAGATGCATAATCAATGTTTCAAAGTTTTATTTATATTTTTTGTGCTTACCTCGTTTTCTGGTTTCCCCTATTCCCTCCCTTAAGGCACGTTCATGTTAGAATTACAAGTGCAACTGCACTGGACTTTATTGCCAGTATTTATGTACTTTGCTTTTCTCACTGAGAGATTTATAGTTAGATTTGGATAATTCATATACGGAAAGTTTTTGCAAATGAAATGGTTCTTCTTCAGTAAATATTCATGTGGTACCCATTTTCATAAAACAAGTGTGCTTTCAGTTTTCTCAGTCATCTTTGAATTTAAAAGTAAATGTGAACCATAGAGACACCTCTCCAGCTTTGTAAGAGAGTTTTTTCGAGTTAAAATCAGATGAGTCTCCTACAGTTCCCATATATTTTTTTTATTTACAAAATAAGTTTACTTTTTATTTATTTACAGCTACCTTATAGTTAAAACGGAGGTGCTGGGGTCGACACAGTTCCAGAAATATTTAAATCTCCTTCGAAGTGCCAAGCCAAACTGAAATTCAACAAATTCCTCATTTGATAAGTTCGAAAGCTATGTATGTGAACTAATATTCTGAACAATTCTCGTTTTGTATGGGTTGCTCCGGATCTTATAGCTGTATTCTGTGATGAACCTTCGTGCCAACGCAATGAGCTTTTTTTTCTTTTTCTTTTTTTTTTTTTTTTTTTTTGGAAAGAA
>JAQFYR010001130.1:0-10688 GCA_034694985.1 Campodea silvestrii
TAAAAAGGTATAAGTTCATAATTTTTTTAACATGACCTATGGGGAACATTGATACCCATAACTCATATTTTACAAAATGATGGACTTTCCCCTTTTGTAAGAAAATTAATTAATTAATATGTCTTCATGACATGGATCGGTTTCGAGTCTATCATTTTGCATAAAATAATGAGTTATGTGGGTATCAACATACCCATAAAGTCACGTTAAAAATAATATGAACTTATACCATTTTGTCAGAAAACGACTGAATTATTAACGTAAAGCAACAGAGCTTATCACATATACATTATACGTTAATTTTCATGTTTCACTTACATGAGTGGAAAAATATACAATTAATTTGGTTTTGGAGTTATTTATTGTTATATACACTTTGCAAATAATGAAATACTACTAGGGAGTTGTAAATATTAGAATATAAATATTATGATACACTGCAAAATCTCCTATCCATTTTGATAGTCTTCTACGACATTCTTCCAGGATTCAATTTATATCTTTATTTTAAGACATATCAATTTGGTCGTGGGGGAATTAAACAAGTAAAATTGGATATTCAGTAATTCTATAATTCAATTAAGAGTGAAAAAAAATTATCAACCGCATAATAAAAAAAATATATGCATGATTATTTTTCCACACGACAAGCTTAATGATCTCCGAATATTTGTTCATCTGCAAATCATTCTAGTATGTACTTATTGCATAATGGGATTACCCATGACAGATTTTCAAAACTTAATTGCACTCCAAAAAGTACTTTTAATGGCTTGTACAAAATGCACCTGTCATTTATTCTCTTTATAACACACAGCACTGCAGATATACAGCAGAACTTTGTGCAACGAAGCGATTAGTTTATCGAAATACATGGGATTTTAATTCATAAATGAATAATGATGCCACTTTTAAAGCTGATGTACCACAAGGATTTATCTAGAGTTGTGAATCTTTCAGATTTAAAATAAGAAAGAATTTCGGAATATATTACGTGTACTTGGCACGGTTTATCAATTGAAGCCTTTGTGATGAAAAAAACGCCTCCGTAGTCCAGTGGTTAACGTCTTTGCCTATAGTACTATGGAGATCCGGGTTCCCGGCACCGCCTGGAAAGTTTTCTAAGTGGTGATCTGGAGCGGGGTATACCCAACCTCGTGAGGACAAATGGGGAGTTATTTCATAACGAATCCGATCTCGGAAACCAAGGTTAACGGCTGAGGGATGTCCACATGCTGATCGCATGTCCCCCTGCTCCTCATATCTGCCAGTGCAGTCACATACTCGGCAGGAGGAAGCCCACTTGGTACGCTCTGGTCCGCATGGGTTGTTACGCGACGGATTTTTTTTCTTGTGATGAAAATTGTTAGTCATGCATATATGATGTAAGGCATGACCAAATATTTGTCAATTATCTCCTATGAATAAGTGACAGTTATTTGTTCGGGAAAATTGAAAAAATACCACTAAGTGAAGACTTAGAATCACAACTTCACAGGTAACGATTCTAACGAACCAGTCTGCATGGGTGAACCCACTGTTCGACCATGGGTAAACCCGTAAGCGAATTTACGGTTTGGAAACAGAATAAGGCAGATAACAGTAAAATAACTTCGAGAAACAGGTTATCGCAGGAATTTTACAGTTTCCATATATCTTGGTATAATATTGTCCCTTAATGCTTCAAAAGAACTGGATTTACAACAACAAATTTAAAATGATTCTATTTTCTTCGCTAAAATTAATTTAATCTGATTCAAATTAAATAAAAGAAACTTGAAATTTAAATCTGACTTCAGATACTGTTTGTTGATTCGCAGTCTTGATTAATAATCAAGACCTCTAATACGTTTTTCGACTTTTTACCCACTATTTCGGCTTTTCGAAAGTTTATTTGCCATAGTACAACTATATTTAAGCTTAAAAACTATTTTTAGTAATAAACCATCAACAGTTTTTAGCCTTGAGTAACCATACCCAGGAAATAATTCAAGGGGCCTTAGTATAAAATGACCATATTCTTTTAAAACTATGAAAACCTAAAACCTATGGAACAGAATTTAACATAAATAATTTCTTATGTCTTACCGTATAAACAATAACATTATTCTTTCCGTAAAGCAGGGTTGCTCTGTTGCTTTGATGAAGTGAATCGACGTAATCCCTCGCCGACGCTGATAATGAACACGAACGTTGACTTTCGTCGGAAGAAGGAGGAGCGTCTCGACGGAACTGAAACAAAAATATGAACAATAATTAGTCATACGGATTGTTAAGTGGTCTTCACACAATAGTGTATGTGCACACATTTTTTCTTTCTTTTATTTCAAAGGTTAAACAATTTCTATACACCACCCACAATTTTTCTTAATTTCTGACCAACCGTTTTCGAGATAAATGTCATCATCTCATCAAACATAAGGGTCACGTGACTCCTGGAGAAGCCAATTTACGTTGTAACATCAAAATGGCATGAACCCTTTTGTATAAGTACAATTGATTTTGATTTAATATCCACAAGGTTGAACTGTTTACTAATATAATGTGAGCCCAATAAATCTTACTACAAAATTGAAACTGGCTTCTTTTTCATTTTGGAGAACCATTGCTTGTTATTCTATCCGAGTTTTTCCGCAGTTTTGTTATTGCATCTTTAAAATTTTCTTTTCCGTCGTAAATATCCAACACGTGCTGAAAACTATACTCCTTAATTATAAGGTGTGAAAAGGTGAAGGAAACTTTTGAATATATTACGGTGTTATGAATTTGATGTTAAAAAGTTATTTTGATGAAAACGAAGAAGTGTAAAATAAGTTTAAGTTTTGTATAAAAGTGTTATCTCAATTTTTCATCTTTTACTATAAAGACAACATCCAAAATGGTTCAAATACAGTGGCGTAGGGGATTGGCCCGCAGTGTAGTCAGCGAGGGGTTGCGCACTGGCGTAGTCCGGTGAACAGCACTATGAACGGAGTCCACCGTAGTTCGGCCGTAGTCCGGCATAGTCCAGTGTAGTCAGACCATAGTTCAGCCATAGTCTTAAAACATATTCCAATCGTAGTCCAGCGTAGTCCTTCGAAGTCCAACCGTAGTCCTGCGTGGTCAAACGTAGTCCGACCTTAGTCCGGCATATCTCACCAGTAAAGCGGCTGAACCTATCAAACGTAGTCCGATCGTAATCAGAACGTAGTCCGACCGTAGTACAATCGTATTCCAGTGTAGCCCGGTATACACCTTTTTTCGAAATACACAACCCATCGGTCGCCAGCGAGTTGAAAAGACGGATGGTTATAAAAGTTGAAATATATATATATATAAAAAATAAGCAATAAAGATCAGCAACTTTAAATTTACTGATTAGTTCATAGGTAAATTTAGGAACCCCATCAAATTTTTAAGCATGCATAATATTATTCTTACTAATATCATGTATATTTCGGACTTCTTGTGACAACCTTGTTCCTACATGTACTTAAATATTCAGTATTAATATTAATAATAAAGTAGTAGTGGCTATGGGTGGTTTAACCCATGACTTCCGTCTCTTAACTATACAACAAGAAATATAATTTACCTGTTACTTTCCAGGTTGGCAACGAAATTTCTGCAATATGTAATTTACAACGATACTCACATGACTTTTGCCACAGTTATACAATACAATGGACCAATTTTCAGTTTTTCTCACATCTAAATACATGGGGACTAAGCTCATATTCAACTTGTAATTGCTCAGTTATTTACTAATGAAATTAAACAGTTTTTTTGTTTAAAATGTAGGAAATCATCTCAGACTTTTGATGGAAGTAAAATTATTTATTTAAATTCATGTTTACTTGACAAAATTAAAATTTTCACATGGTGATTGATCAGTGGAAAAGTGAAAAGTTGCAATTTTTGGAAAATTTTCCGTACCTTTAGTTTGAAGTAATCACAAAAATAAAATATCCTCAGAAAGTTGAAGACATGTAGATTATGGACATATTTTATTTTTGTGATTACATTAATTTAAAGGACGGAAAAAAATCCCAAAGATTATAACTTTTCAGTTTTAAACGGATCATTACACCATATGAAATTTTCGATTTCGACTAGTATACATCCATTTAATCAAATTAATTTCACTTCCATCAAAAGTCTAAGATCTTTTCCTACATTTCAAACATAAAACTATTTAATTTCGTTAATAAATGGCTGAGTAATTGAAAATTCAAAATGAGCTTAGTCCCTATGTATTTAGATGGGAGAAAAACTGACCTGTTCTTCCAAAAAATTGGTCCATTAGTATGCTCCTGCAATAATTTAAGCACCTACCCACTGTAGTTCCGAAAACTCGTATTCTTTCACCACACTAACTTACATGATCTGCTTGATATTGCACGTACACCCCAAATCACTGATGATGTTTATTCCACAACGGTAACAAAACACATTGTTTTATTTCTCTCTATACCGTACTCAACAAATAACCTACATAAATAATTTATAGTATTTATGTCACACCTGTTGATTCCCGAAACGCTGGAAGCTTTGTCAATTGATCTTACAATATATATATACGGGCATATAATATATAATACCTGTCATTCACAAAATAATTTGTAAGCGTGGGCTCATTAATAAGGTAATGAAAATTAATTAGCTGTAGCAAACATGCGTTAACATTATTTGTATTTCAAAAGAAATAATATTATTCATTTGCAAGATATTTTATTAAGAATGTACAGTATGGCATGTTTTATTACAGCATTTATAATTATCTCAAGTATTTTGATCGTAATTTTAATGGCTCTTGTAAATCTTTTGTAATATTTTATGTTACAGTTAAGTAGAGTTCCTAGAATTCTTGTTGTTATTAATGCCCTAAATGGCTTCGTTTGCGGAAAACGCATATTTTAATTAATACATGATATTTTAATTATAGAGAGTTAACCGCAATTAAAAGGGAAATTTATTCTAAAACACAGAAGTTTAGAGCAATAATCTTCCATGTGATTCTGTTTTTGAATTCTGATGTAGATTTAATGGCATACCTTTGTGCGTATATAAATATATTTTTTTACTATTATTGTATCCTACAAATATTATTTTGTCCATTTAAAAAAATGGTTGATTGATAATTTAATGACATCATATTTCACTAACCCCCCTCCTCCTTGTGTCATCAACTGTCATAAACTGATGACGTCATTTATAAACGGCCCCTTTATGCCAATGACTGATACCCGAACCCAACCTAAAATTCCCACACTTTCTCCTGTGATTTTCACAAGATTATCCCTACCATGACACAGTGCCCAGTGGCGCAGTCAAGAACCCGTTTAGAGGGTTCAAACCAATCCCGAAATGAAAAAAAGTAAGAGATAGGAAAAAGAGTTACACTATTTCCCAAAAAATCACATTAAAATTTTCAAATTCTGCACAAAAAACGTAAAAATTTCACCCCCATCGCCTTATACCATGGACAAAAAACACATTCAGTTTTATTACAGTACTTATAATTTCAAGGCCGTAAATAGGAGAAAATTTCGGAGGGGGTTTTGCTCAGGAAAGTTGAGAAAAACGAAATTTTTTCACATTTTTAGCGCAAAACTTGCAGTTTTAGTACGGATTTGATTGAATATTTAGATTTTCTCTCAAAATATTCTTATTTTTTCTTTCGTTTTTCCTCTTTCTTCTGATTTTTTTCCATTTGGGGGGAGGGGGGATGAACCCTAAGATCCCCCCTAAATACGGCCTTGTATAATTTGCTTTATAACCCTCTCCGTTGATCTGCACCCAGAATATGCGATATGATCACAAAAATTAATGTGGAAAATTAAGACTAAACCAATAAACATCCCCCGAAAAATATTTCTGGCTACGCTACTGCCATGACCCCCCCCCCCCCCCACTAATGTAAATCATCAGTTAAATCACTCGTTGCGTATAACTTACATTTAACCCTGGCCTTTTCTGATGTGATGGTGTGTTACAAGCAGGTGGGTGGGCGGTTGATGATAAACGATTTCTTTGAACTAATTCATCTGCTGGTGGATCACTCCAGAAGTGATCCTGGGTCTTCATTTTAGAGTAATCCAGGGCACACGGACCAACTGGAATGAAGAAAATGAACAGTCAGTAAAGATCTCAACTATATGACACTAATGAGTAAATACACACAAACTGTAAGCATAGTTGTAACAGGCCAGTTTTTAAATTTAGAGGCCCCCAAGCAGGAGAATAAAAAGTAAAAATATATAAAATACAAAAAACCTTGCACAATTTCTCTTGAAATTGCATAAAAATAGCATTCTTGGGAACGAAAACGTAAAAGGTTTCACTCTCACTTCGCTCGGGCTGATTTGTATTCCTATTTCAGCACTATACAGGCTTTACACTTAAATGTAAAAAGCATTAATGGCATTCACACTTTATAATATTACCGATTTTGAAGTAAAAAGGTAAATAAAAAATTTCAACATTACACAATTGATAAAGATGTAGGGGCCCCGTAGTGGATCATAACCTCGGGTCCCAAAATTTGTTAAATGCCTTGTAATGAATTAAGGAACAATTTAAAACGAAAAAAATCATGCAGTGGTAGGAATCGAATGATACTAACTAACATCTAACTATGAACATAGTACAGGTGCTAACACATCAGTCAATGCCCCCACAATAATTATCATTTCTTATTTTTTTAAATTCTCTATTTAGTACAGTTCTCATCCAGTTTCAGAAACATTGGTTCAATGTTCAGGTAAAAGGAATTAATAAAATCACAAGACTCGCAACAGTTGTAACCAAGAGTATAAGTGCGTAATCTGTACGTAATGCAGTAGCTACTCAAGCTCGCTTCATGGGCTCTGAAAGGGCGAAACCGCCCGGTCACATGCCATACCCTTGCATACTCGTGCCGTACCATAGATTTCCCATTTCCGCGAAGGTAGTACCTCGAGGGGTTAAAAACTTAAACCTGTTTACAAATTTATTATATAGTGTTGTTATAGCTGATTATACAAGAAAAACAAGATTAATAGTTTTGTATGTAACGCAGTACCGCAACTATATATTAAGAATCGATAGAGCGATTTTACGGGCGTTACAACTTCACTTCTTCATTATAAATGCTAAGGATTTGTAACTTTTGTGACATAAAGTTTGAATGAACGAAACGTACCTCTGAAAATCTCAGCTCGATACGTTCAGTAGTTTTCCTGTAAAAGTTATCCAAAATTCAAATAACTGCTATATGAATACACAAGTCGGTGAAGTTGCAGTCCCTGAGCAGTGCATTCTAATGGAGATTTGAGCAAATATTGGAAATTTATTACAAAAAAGTTGTTGAACTTATGTTGCTGAAATTTTCGGTGGTAGATTTTGTTTATTTGAACGTTCTGTCAAAAAGAAAATCGGATCTATAGCATGCACAGGGAAGAATTGAAAGTTCTTGTGACGTCACGCGCTTGCTATCTATACTACAACTGCATTGGGTCGTATGCTTTAAAAGAAGGAAAATCGTGTACTGGTGTACATGATTTTTTTTTTCTTTTGAGTAAATGAGTAATTATTATACTTCACTGTCGACTAAAATATTATTGAAGAGTACTGGAATTCCTTCGTATTTATGCATGCAATTTCAAGTATTAGCTCGAGTATGAGCTTTTACTTCTTTTTATGCATACCGCTCATTAGCATAACCGAGATTTACATGTAAATAAAGGAAAACCCAGCATAGTATCGTAGATGAATCACAAGAGGGCGCATCATATTGTACGCGGAATTTGATAAAATTGGATTTCAACGATGCGTGTATGCAGGTAAAGAAAGCAATAGAATGATGGAACATGTTTTACTTCTGCTTCCGTTGAAGACAAAAGCAAAGAACTGCTCCTACGTTATTTCCGTAAAAACATATTGAACAGAAAAACAATACTCGTATTTCTATAGAACCAACAGCAGTTGTACAGTTTACAGTATAGAGTTATGCAATATGACTTCGATCTGTGCATAATAATTACTTGGAGCGGTAATCGAAGTCAAATTTCATAACTCGAGTTCCTTTAGACTGTGGTACTGCTTGCTTCTATAGGTGGCGTTTAAAACTCAATTTAAAACGAAGAAATATCACAATTCCAGTGTAGTCAAGAAGTAATGGAACGGGTCATTGGGTCACCGGGTCACTTCAGTCACCGGGTCACCGGGTCCGTGCGACCCGCTTTTGATCTGGAAAGTTTTTATTAGCCGAAATTACAATGTTTTTACAGCTTTTTATGAGTTTTTCCAAAAGATTTTTTCATTTTATCTTTGTATTCTCCATTCAATATTTTTTTGACCTAATAATTGAGTGCATATAGTGCAACAGCGCTGGCCCCTGGTTATTTTTAAACCAATTCCTTGGCAATTTTAGAGTGTGATTGTCAATACAGAAATTCAATAACCACCTATAGCTGGTTAAACTGTCATTTTTGGTTACAGAATCAAACCGGGTCAGTTCGGGTCACCGGGTCACATGGATTCCGGGTCAAAAATTCCTGACCCATTCCATCACTGTAGCCATATGGTTGATGCACCCGACACGAAATCGGGAAGTGCTGGGTTCGACTCCCGCCGCTGGATGATTTTTTTATATACTTATTTTAAATTGTTCTTTAATTCATTGTAACGGTGCCTGCATTTTGTGTGTGTTTGTTTACCATATCAACCATTTTATTATTATTATTAACTGCCTTCTTTCACTTCATTCCATTCATCAATATTTTCATTTACTCTTGAATTATAATTTGACTTTAACCTTCACAACGCATTATTGCAGCATAAACAAAAGTTATATAATTAAAGCAACGCCAGAGTGTAATTATAATCCTCATCAAAGCAAAGTTAAAAAGTTCAACCTCAAAATTCCATTATATAAAAAGTAACATGGAATGCCCATTAATTTGCACCCATAAAACCACAATGATGCATAGTTCAGGGAAATTTACGAAAGTTATGCAAAAGAAGGGCCGTGGCAAGTATTTTCGAAGGCAGTGTGCTTGTAGTGTTAAGGATAGTAGAATGGCGCGCTATATAGTGATTAGAACGGAAAAGGTTGCTGTTTTATACCGCAAAGCGAAAATTTTTACGTTTTTAGTTAGAAAAAAATGCGCAGTTTTAATAGGGTAATTTTCGCGGTAATTTTGGCCGAAATCCAATAAAATTTACAAAAACTGCATAATAAAACTGCCCCAGCGAAGCGAGGACGAATTTTTTTTATATTTTTAGAGGAAAATGTGATATTATCGTAGATTTTCAAAAGAAAATTACATAAATTTTCTAATTTTCTTCCTTCATTTTTCTTTTCCTTCTTATTTCTTTGCAATAAAAATTTCACAATGGGGAGTGAGGGTTTGAACCCCCATTAGATACGCCACTGCATCTGTTGTACACTGGTCGTAGCCATTGAAATCAGAGGATGTCGATAAAGTTCTTTTATTTAAACGTATTTAATATGCAAGATGATCTTTAATTTAGTGTGTTATTTGACTCTGGAGTGTGAGAGGCGACCAGTCGTCCTGGTTCGAATCTTAAAGCTGAAGTTAAGCGCGCGCCTAGCACTACAGTATAAAATATGCCTTCACCTCTGACCGTTATGGCACATTGTGTGCCTATATTCCAGGGTCATGTGAATTATACCGTGTCGTCTCTGTGGTTCGGACCCCACGTTAAACTGTAGGTCCCCCCGTATCCACCTTGTGCCTGGCTACAGGCTGTTGTGGACATGGTTATTAAATTACGTAATTAGGGTTCCTACAGCACTTTCTACTAGCTTCCATTGATTCTTTCTGAGTCAAAAGATCACATTTCTTGCAATTTTATTTTAAATAATGTAACCCAAAACATGTCCTTCATGACAGTAGTACGACCCTATGCTGGCTTGTAATTAGTTACCTACATTTTTCCTTACCCATGAGCGTAATTTTCGTTGTATTTTTCCTACACGCACATAAAGAGATTACAAACATTAGTATATCTGACGAGGAGCGTACTAACTTGCAAATGGTGATAAATTCTAGAATTAGTGAAATAACAGAGAAATCTCCGAGGATTACATCACATGGAATTATGCATTAGAATTACATATCTGTACGCTGCATGTATGAATGAGAGATTTGCGTAAAGTTAGACTGCAAACACCTCCGGTAATGTGTTCAACAGTGTATAGTTAGAAGTTTGTATTTGACTTGCAAAGTCGTTAATATTAAAAAGTTTGGTTTGAGGCGGTTTCGTAAATTATGAATGGGTTTGATATGACGTCAATGCACTAAAGGAAGTCATCGCATTGTTCGATATGAAAATTTGCAGTGATAGTATTTCGACAACAGATAGCGGGGTGCGTGACGTCACGAAACTTTCACTTCTTCCCTGTGCATGTTACAGATTCAAATTGTTTTTTACAGAACGGTGAGAACGTACAAAGAGACAAAACATACCACCGAAAATTTCAGCTACATACGTACAACCACTTTTCTGTAAGAAATTTCCAAAAATTCTGCAAACTCCTAGAGCATTGCTCGGGGACTAACTTCACCGAGTTGTGTATTCTTATAGAAGTTATTTGATTTTTAAATAACATCTACAGGAAAGCTACTGAACGTATCGAATTGAAATTTTAACGGTGGTGCAGGGCGCTTTTAACGGTGGTGCAGGGCGTGCACTGCACCTGT
>JAQFYR010001131.1:0-10684 GCA_034694985.1 Campodea silvestrii
TTGCTTATTAAAGAAAGAAAAAAAGCAGGTGGGAAAAATTAGGGGTGAAGGGGGACTGAAACTGAAGTTTTATGTAAATAATGTAAATTTCTAGCTCCCTATATAATTATATTCTAGGACTGCCGATATCGATCACAGAGTAACCTTGTAGATCCCTATAATTTCAAAATTCAGACGATATCAATCACAGAGGAAATTAATGCGGCCACAATAATTTTTTATAAATTCTCAAAGCCAGGAGCTGGATACCTGGAGCTATAGAAGTTTGCGCAAATTTTCCAACATGAAAATTGAAGGTTCCTATTGTTATTAGAACAATTTAATAATTTATTGAGTTTGGAATATTTGTTGCTATTTTAATATCATAGTCCTTAATCCTGAAAGTTGTTATAAAATATACGAACTTCTATTGTTTTAAATCTTCAAGAAAATTAATGTACATTGTATTTACATAAATATGTTACGCTGTATATCAGTATATATCTTCATGGTTCCAACGTATATTTCTACTAAATAATATATATATAAAAATGAAAAGTGTAATTCTCTTTTCATTCATAACACAGAAATGTACAAAAATTCACTAAAAAATCTCAAGCTGAGAAACACTTTGCCTTGAGCGCCCGATGGGAGGGGCGACGAATTGTGGAACCAAACAAATACACGAATAATTGAAAGAAAAGAAGCAACATGTGTAAAAAGAAATTCAAATTTTGGTAACAACCGCTTAAAAAAGCAGACTTTCTGTCATAAAAAAGCACAACGTTTTTTTGAAGGTTGTCGACTTCGCACTAAGATACCTTCCTGCCCCCTTCCCACAACTTTGCTTTATTTTTTTGCGGGAACCATGTAGGTTGCCGTTTTATAAGAGTATCTATGGTTGCAGGGTTGCCGTTTTTCAATAACATCTAGCGATCTAAGGTTGCCGTTTTATAACAGGATCTATAGAGTTGCCGTGTTATAACAGCATCAACTATGTTATACGGTTTTCGTTTTACAACGGCATCTAGGGTTGCACAAAGATTTATATACCCACGTACCTTTAAAATTTCACTAATATATTGTATTGCCTTTATTCCCGTTAATATTTGAATATACACTTTGACTACAATATATATTAGAATTTATGAGAGGAGTTTTATTGTTTTAATAAATTATTGCTAATACGATCATGAGTTTTTCTCTATACTGTGTAACAGTAGTATACCGATAATACCGACGATTAGATTTTTTTTTTTATCAAAGATGAAATAATTGTTTCGCAGCAATCATACTTATTTACTGCCAATGAAACCTGACAATTTTCGACGGTAATGTCATAGAAAATAGGAGTTACATTTTCCATGTTAAATGGAAATAAATAAATTTACAAATGAACAAAATGTAAAATACTTCATTCAGAATTTGTACTCACGTAATAAATATTCTGAAATAGAACAGTGGAAGTATACTGGATTTGGCATAATAATAAATAGAGAAAAGTCAATACTTTACGCGAATCAAAAGTAACAAATAAGAAAAAAGGTCGTCTACAAGAAGAAAAAGGTCGTCTACAAAGGTAGAGCTGTATTATCCAAGAACCATACATCAATTATATAGGAAGTATAATTCGAGGAAAAGGCAAATAAATTTTTACTTTGGTGTTTCCTTTTCCAGGAATGGAATAGTCATAATTTTAGTGATTACACAGGTGATATTCTCATCACTGCAACATTTCTAAAGAAAGCCTTATCAGTGACGAAGTTTTAATCTATAGGCGGGAACAATCAACCTGTTCCAAAAGTATACATCATCATGTATGCTTGGAACAGAAAAGCCAACAAACGCAATCTTTGATAAGATTACAAGCGCTTTCAAAGTTAAGAAGGACATTGTGAGAATTTCAAAAGCAAAGACGACAGCTTGTGTTCTCCGCATTGCTAATTAAGAAAAGGTGAGAAGATTTTTTTAAAGACAGTGATACCTATATAAAATAGCAATATTAATATTAGGTCTACGGCGTATGAATGTTGCACATAATACTGTATAGAATATTTTCGTTGAAGGTTATGGAGAATAATGAAGTTGCGATTTCTCCAGAGTTTCATGACTCGTCCAAAAATGGATCAAGACCAACTTCGGAAGATACTTCTGAAAGGCATGGTTCTGAAAATGGAAGTGGACAAAGACCTGTCTCTGACTCCGGAAGTGAGATAATACGACCTGCTTCTCAAAATGCAAATCCTGTGAAGAAACCTGTAACAGTGGAAAGAAAGCCATCACTAATGATGAGGTAACTTTCATAGGAAAAATTCTGAAATTATAATAATTTCAGAATGAATCAATCTTCATTCATTTGTAGAAAATGCGGTAATTTCGATACATGATGGTTATAACCAGGTGTAATAAAATATAAGCGATAAGATTAATGGTACAGTTTATACGATTGCTAAAGTACATAGATTATAATATCACACCATTTCAGGAAACAGTAACATAAATGTAAAAAGATAATTTGAGTACATAAAAATTACATGACGTAGAAATACAAAACGACGACGTGAGTTTCCGAGACAATAATTTTATATTAATGATTTGAGAATAAAGAGTAAGCACAACTGTATTGCTTTTATACATCCTTAAATTCTTAGTCCTGCTCCCCTGCAAAAATATTCTTTGATGCAAAATAATGCGGCGGTCTCAGAGATATAATCAGTAGCGTACCTGCATGGAGACAGTCATCTCCGGTCTCACGGGCTCTTGGCTTGCACCGGAAAGGGTATCACCTGGTCAGTCTATGCCACAATGAAAATATATTTTAGATTTTTGGTTTATAGTGTGAAGAAATATATGTTATAAATTAAGAACTGGTGTTATTTTAATTATAATAGAAGTGAAAAACTTTCATTGAAAATACGGTAAATTAAATCTTCTACATTTGGCTATATTTTCAGTGTGGCACCCCTAACGGTTTTCGCTGAAATTTCTTGAGTGACTGTAAAAATGTAAGGTTATTTTTTGTTGAAAAATTCACTGTTTACAATTAAAATTAAACGATGTACTTGTCGAGTACCGGAGTACTGAGGGACTCAAGCACCCCTTGGATAGTTTCAGGGGGTGCGGAGCACCCACTTCTCTACGAAACTAAATAGTGTATAGTACAATAATAAATTATATTCTCAGGTAACTCTGCTCTGTTCTCAGGTGGTAGCTCTACTGAAAATAATTTCTTCTGTGAGTTACTTATTAGCTCAACAGGGACTTACCATACGAGGTCATACAGGTTAATACTGAAATTTGTCTCAGTTACTTTCCTTACGAACGTCTGTTGCTGTCTGGTATACCTGAACTTATGTCATGGTTGCAAAGAACCAAATACAAGTGGATATTCCATTACATTTCCAAAAAAATCTTATCTTTCTTATAGTAAATTAAGGTTTTCTATTAACAGGCATCATTACATTAATTAAACAACAATATTTAAGACAAAGAAAAAAATTGTTCTCCAACGGGAATCGAACCCTGCGCCTCTTAGTTTAGGCCGAAGCGTGCAGACCACTACACTACGGAGAATCTGGAAAGGATACGAGCAAAGATTAGCGAGGGTAATCTTTGGGATACGAGTATACTACGATTTGACTTCAATAAGCGCTAACTGATATTTATATTTAATTTATAAGAAAGTCATGTAATGTTCTTCATATATAGTAAATTAAGGTTTGTTATTAACAGGCATCATTGCATTAATTAAACAACAATTTATGACAAAGAAAAAACTTGTTCTCCAGCGGGAATCGAACCCGGCGCCTCTCGGTTTAGCCCCAAGCGTGCATACCACTACACTACGGAGAAGCCAGATTTTTCTTCGTCATAAACCTTACATACTGCAACACCATATAGAAGAAAATACATATTTGCAAAATCTAAAGGATACGAGTATACAATTTGCCTTTAATCAGCGCCAACTGATATTTATATTCAATTTATAAAAAAAGTCATGTAATGTTCTTCATATATAGTAAATTAGGGTTTGTTTACAATAGGCATCATTACATTAAATTAACGCAATGATGTCTGTTATTAACAAACCGTAATGCACTATATATGAAGAACATTACATGTCTTTCTTATAAATCGAATGTATATTATGTATCATTTTAACAAATGTGCAATTTTGGCAGGGGTTCTCTAATAAGAGTGCTTAAGGCTTTTTGATTGCAAGGCATTTTTGCTGAGAAAGATGCTGTGATTCAGATTTTTTTTATATAAAAGTTAACTATATTATGAACCCAACATGCTAATAAAATTTGCAACAAAACTGCCAAGCGTATTTATTCTTATTCTTAAAAAAAAAAAACCTTTATTAAATTATTTTGTTCTGTAGCTGTTTTGAAATAAGGATGTTTCCTTGTTGCATTTAATATAACCGAAATATGAATCATAATAGTTTCTGTAATATACTCTCAGATTATTGTTTAATAATAGAAAAAATTTGCATCTTCCTCAAACAATATGTAAGATAATATAAGGAAATTCAGTGAATTCTCAGATTATTTTGTTATCAAAATATATATTAAGTTATCGAAATAATTTCACTTCAATGAGATAGGAGTTGCAGTTGAAAAAACAAAATCTTTTAGAAACTATACTAAGTTGAACATTTAATTTTGTATAAAAATAAGTCATCTAAATATTTTCTTTTTACTTTTTTAATCACAGATGTATGCAAGTTAAAATTTTCATGAGGGTGGAAATATTAGTAGATATGACGAACATCTGTATAAGATACCTGATTTTATTATTTGTGTTGATAGTCGTAATATCTTGGAATATCGGAAATCCATCAGTATCTGTAAAATTGATTATTATTAAAATTCTTCGATGACATGTAGAATTTATATGCAGCATATTACTGAATTCTGACCAATATTTTAAATGATATAGCAAAGATTTCTTTAGAAACAAAATAGTAATAACATTGTTCCGTTCCATTTATTAAAAAAAATTCGTCTTTATTTGCATTGCTTCAACTTTCAATTTTTATGTATGTTTAGCAATTCAGAAAATAAAATTGAAAAATATTTGAGAATAGTCAAACGTCTTGTTTCATAATCATATAACAACAAACCTAACTTTAGCATAGGAATTTTCAGAAATTCAGTACTGTGAGAAAAATTATTGAACAAATGTTGACTAATAATAAATTAAAAAAAATAGAAACTAACCACTCGGAGATAAATAATAATTGGATCTGCACCTGAAAACGAGATACATTTCTATATTTAATCTCAACGAAAAAAAAAATTGCACACACTTTCTAAATTTCCGTTTTAACCCAAACCATTTTTCTCCACAGTGCCACCGTGCGTTGATGTCTGGTACTATCCTATTCTCTACCTTGGGCATTGTCCTAATGATCATCTATCTAGGTGGGCGGTGGACAAGTGTCCCAATGTCCATAAACCCACATGCTGCATTGGGTTGTGTGACGTTAACACTAATGTATCTCCAAGGACTGATAGCAATAATAAGACATAGATGGAAATTATATTATATGCAGAGTATTTCCTGGCTGCATTTTCTATTGGGGCATTTAACTTATATTATGGCAGGTGAGGAAAGTTTCGTGATACAGTGTATTAGTGTTCTTACAAAAACAAATTAATGCTTTGTAATTAGTCTACTGACATATGTTCTGAAATTTCTGTACGTCATCACTTTTTCAACTGTCTTCTTTCTGTGTATCTTTCTCTTTGAAATTAAAATATTCGACTTGTTTTTTTTTCACTGCATATCTGATGTCGAGCAACATCGCTATCCAGTGTCCAGCGCTATTCCTACCATTTATAACCTTTAAATTTTTTTTTTTTACTTCATAACTTGAATAACAAACCTGTGGTCATGAAGTTTTTTAAAGTATCGTATTCAAAGCTCACAAATGAAATACGGTAATAATTTTTTGACAGAGTGCAGATTTTCAATAAATTGTCGTTTAATTCTTTTATTATTAATTTTGAACATTCAACCTAACGTTGTCATTACTGTATCCGGTAATGTAATTGATTTATTCACTAAGTTATTTATATTATTTTTAATAATTATGCTGTAGGGTTAACATCTTCCGTTTTTATTATACGATACCCAAAGAATATATTATTTAATTGCCATACCAACAGTGATTATCCATTTAGACAAAATTTTATTGAGTATTGACACTCTGTCAATTTAAACAGTCAGTAGCAAACTATTGATGATCAAATTCTCCTTTACGTTTTGGATATACTGCGAAATCTTATATAGGAAAGCCATTGAGCGACTCAGATACAAGTATGTTTTTCTTAAATTGTCTGCAATATCTAGTGAATCAAAATTTAATTGTCGCTATTCTGAGAAAAAATTTGGAGTTTCTATTCTAAAATCAAATTCGAACACAGTCACAAAGAAATACCTACATTATATCAGTTCTTGCTCGAAAATCGACAATTTGTACTGGCATAGTACTATAATCGTATAATGTGTTATGTCTTTGCCGAATAAAAAAAGTCAAAAAGTTTTTTTTTTTTATTACCAAAGATACTGTATGTCTAATGTCCTGCTTTTGTTTTGTCTTTGACTCTTAGTTGTAACTTGCTTCTTTGGAATATGTATGGGAAAAGTTGGCCTTCCTGAAAGTGTGTCTTACTTTGTATCAAGTTTTGTTGTTGTGCATATTGTTACACATGCATTGCTCACAGTAAGTACAACATTATAAACGTAACAGCTCCTAGATTATAAATCTGTTTTATATCATAAAGTTGTCAGTAGCTTCATTAAAATTATATTATAAAATCAGTATATTGTTACAGATTCAATTTATTTGTAGATATTTCTTCGTGGTCAATATATTGTAAATGTTCAAACACGTAAATAAATGTAAATCAGTAATTTTAAAACAAAGCACGGTTACATGCATTGTTTCATTTAAACAATGGAAATTAGAACATATATTTTTTTGTCGAAATCATTCCACTCACTCGCTCCACACCCTCGCACACTGAAAGATACTTCTCCACTCCAAGCACAAAGCAAAACTGCACTCGGAATCCACTCTGGACTCGAAACATAAAATATCACTTCACTCCAACTCCTCTCGGAAGTTGAAGTGCGAGTGGAGTGTAGCTCGTGGACGATGGAGTGGAGTGATTCCACATTTGATGGATATATCGCTCAATGTCATGAATTGGACCTAAACAAAACAATTTGATTTATATGAAAACCAAATAATAAAAAAAATGTGCTGCACGAAATACAATAATACATCAGAGTAATTAATGTATTGTATACTTGACATTGTTTAAACGTCTAGTTCATTCTCTGAGTAAGAAAATGTAACTTAAAAGCAATAATTCCCATCTATTAAAACCCCAAGATAATTGATCCATTAAATAGCAATCACGAAATTCCTGCAATTAAAAAATTACGTTTGTACTTTACAGGGCGTTTATAGGGGAATCACGCAATCGGATGTGTAATTTTAATCAATATAGTGACATCGTTTATCATAATTAACACTTCAAAAAGGCAAGGGTGGGTATATGGAACCTCACTGAGCTCGTGATTTGGAAAAGTAGTAGATTCTAGAGTTACTGGTGTATAAAGTTTTAAAGTATCGTCGTTACATTTTAATTAAAACTATATTTACTGTGGAATAATTTTGTGCGTAGTTGAGTACTTGAGGGAATTAATAACTTTAGAGAGAGTGCAAAGTTCAACTAATAATTAAAATATATATACACGTTTTAAGCCTTCTCTGCAAAACTTTATTGAATACTTTGTTGGACGATTGGTTTCGTATTTACAAATACATCTTCGGGTCCGAAATTTAAATATCAATACATATTACAGCATCGAACTAGTTTGTAGCAAGCGAATTATAAAAGCAGACCAATAATAATACTAAAAGTTTTAATTTTATAATTCGTCTGTTACAATGCTAGTTTGATGCTGTGATTTCTATTGATCTTCAAACAAATTTCAGACCCGAGGATATGTTTGTAAACACGAAACCAATCGTCCAACAAAGTGTTCAATAAAGTTTTGCAGAGAAGGCTTTTAAAAGGTGTGTATATTTTAACATTAATCTCTATTAGATATATAGGGATGCTTACGATGAGTGCTATCGTAGAGTCACCTCGAGCGAGATATTGTCAAGGCTCGAGCTCGGCTCGTGTGCAAAGGTTTCAGCTCGAGTAGCAACTAGCAACGGTCGAACTCGAGCTATGTTCATGTATATACACGAGCGACTTGTTTAGACTTGTGTAGCGGATGTGTATAATGGAGCACTACTTTAGAAAATTAATAGCTTATCTAAGAAACTTAGAATGCATTTGTAAAATCAGTGTACATATTACGGCAGTCTCAGCAACCGTTTGAACTTGCATGTACCGCAAAGTTGAAAGTTTGAATAGGATTACTTAAGTTGAAATATGGTGAAAAAGTCAAAATAGTAGGATACATCGTACATTTTTACTGGAGCTCGCTCGTAAGATCTTTACAAGTTTGTACGCAAAGCTCGAGGTTGTCTCGATTAAAAGTATTGCTGTTCTATTAATCGATTTGCTAATGCACTGTAGCTCTATTGCAAATCGAGTGGGTTTCCAGCTCGACTATGGGCTTAGTCAACGGCAGCACTAATGATGGTGGCTAACAGCGACGCTTTAATACTAGTATACGTGTACTATGAAGTTATGAACTATTTTTTAGCAACGATGATATTCTCCGTGAACTTTTTCACTGAACCTAAAACTGATACTTCTATATTTCACTGAAGTCGTAAATGTTTATAATTTCAGAAACATGTGAAAACTGTTCTCCCATTGTAGTTTTGGAAGTTATTTTTCATTATCATACAGGGCTCACATACCAACATACATGTTGAGAATTTCGTGTAGACTTGTAGGCTATAACTGTACCAGTGTTATCAACATCATATTCCTTTGGTTAGGCCCTAGTACCGAACTGGTTACCTAATAGGTTGTTAATATAATGTGAGACTGGATCATGTCCAATGCGTACATCCATATCTCCCGCTAATATAAAAATAACTGATTCAATTTGGTTTTATTGCCGTTGGAAGGCTTTACAAACTTTTCATGGTAATAATCAATGATTGAGGACAATATTTCCGTGGTAATATATATCTTAATTTGTTTGTATATTTCGTACTAAAATCATTTCTGTAGCACTAATTAATTCAATTTTAATAATATTGGGAATTAGAATAATTTATTAATTCTATATATTCCATGTAACATTAAAATATTGAATTATTTTATCTAGTGTTATTTAAATTCTATATTTGAAATTTTATTATAATAAGTTAGAGGATCATGATTGTACAGTAGGTTTGTAAATAATACATTATATTCGCTGCACCTCTTAAAGTCTGGAAATGCGAGTTTGAAGGGAATGCAGTAAGGGACTGCGAATCATAAGTGTTGAGCGATTCGAGATCGCAGGAAATTTATAATTCGTTTAATACAAAGAATATTCCATAATATCATTAATTATTTCAGGCCTTTAGACAGTTAGTTATAGTAACTTTTCATCACTGCATTTAAATTAATTGAATCAGTTGTAATATATAAAGGTAATGAATGACCTCATTTTAAACACTAACTTCAAAAATAAGTGATATCTCCTAAGATTCAAATAACACTATCGAATAATAAACTTTTCGGTATTATAAAGTCAGACGGTTCATGTTACGAAAATCAAGTGTAATTTCATGCTATTCACTGTTGTACACTAATGAGTCCCAATATGATTTTAACGTGAACGCAATATCCCTGCCTTATTGTCACCTGGAAATGAAATCTTGAAGTTTCGCAACTGTTCTTAAGATCAAAATTTAATTTTAAGTGTGTATTTAAGTTTCTAAAATCATGCGTTTAGCAGATCACATGCAGGGCAACCGAGAGCCGAGCTGGGCCCCGGTACAGAGAAGCCTGTCGCCCCCGCGGGCCCACCCACCCCGTTCTAACATAATCGATTAAAATTCTTTCTGCGTGCAGACATCAATGTACAATTTACAAAGAGAGGTGATTTTTTTTTATTGAAAAAGCGGTTTATTGAAAAATAATAAAAGAAAATTTAAAAATACAGAGGCACGGGCCGCGAAGGCCTCGATATTTATTTCTTTTCAGTTTTGTTTCCAATTTTTTTTGTGTGTGTTTTCATTTTTTTTTAATATTTTTCATTTTTTTTCATGGTTTTCATTTTTTTTTATTAGGGTCCGGGCCCCTTTAATTTGTGACGGCCTCCCCCCCCCCTCTCGTCAGCCCTGATCACATGAATCAACGGAACGTTTGAAATAGCTCGGTAAGCGTTATCACTGTCAAGGCACACATTGCTAATGTAATATTGATGCTAATGTAGGGTAATTTGAATTTATCATGGTAAGTATATAATTATAAAACTTGCCACTAATTATATTAATAACAAATGTCAATGATAGTGAAGCAAATATAACTCTAACAAGTAAGTGAAAAACTTCATTTTAGATGAAGTTATTGCAGGAGTTAAAATAATTATTCTTCATCTAAAACAGTATGTAGTGTTGTGAAATATATGTTTTATATATTTGTTGTGGCAATTTCAATCGTCAATAAGCGTACCATGATAAATTGAGTTTCAAGGGAATAACCGAATATTTTCATCAATGTTA
>JAQFYR010001132.1:0-10684 GCA_034694985.1 Campodea silvestrii
CAAACAAAGAAAAAAAAGATGGATTTCCTTGAATTAAATTGTATTAAAATTATGAAAAGAAAATATTTTGTTTTGACTCGAAATTAAAAATTTCTTCACTCAAAGTGTTAATATTTACAATATTTAGTTGGATAAAATTCCTCGAAACGATCGAAGCATTCTGAAGTTTTAGACTCATTAAATTTTAATTATTCTAATTACTGTATCAATCGTATATCGGCTGTACATATTTTTCATTTTACAGAAGACTTCATTCAAAGCATAGATAAATGGTAAAAAACTGAATAAAAGTGATTTACAAAGGTGTATTACGTAGCTGAAAGTTAAGTTACTTTAGTTTCACTTTAAAGTTATTTCAAAAGCAAAAATCCAAAATTAAGTTTATGATTTTGTTTATTAATATCAAACTGTATAGCATGACGAATATAAAAACTTCAAAAGTGCTATAATGAATGAACAATTAAATACCACTTTTAATTAGAAAAAGACGAAAATTTAAAGTAATCTTTCTGAAAATATTCATGTAACTATCTATTGTAAAATAAAGTGTTCTGTAATGTTTTTAGCTCGATATACTAATTAATAAAGAAGTGTTATTTCAAAAAATATTACGTTTCATGAAAACTCTATTTTTCTTTGTCTCTGCTAGCGATGAATCATTTTCCGCGTGATCTTGGGGATCGTCTTTATGCTGTGACCATATTAGGAGATAAACGAGTATTACCATATATGGAATTAAAGGAAGGGTTGCTCCCAAGATTTTTCTCTCGTACGATCTAAAAACGCCGACGGTGAAAATAATGCGTATATTAAGATAATAGATCAACTGATTTGATCTATTAAGAATCCCGATTGATTTAGTTAAGTTTGAATTATTCTGTTATCTATTTTATCAATTTATTCTTTTTCTTCTTCTCTCTATCATAATGCTGTGAAGTTATCAGCTAGTGTTAGCGCGCATCTAAACTCAGACAGAGAAGCAATAAATTAAAACTGACAGCGAGGGGAGCGAAAGTAGGTCAGCTAAAACTCTTTTTCTGCCGTGTTATAAGTTTAATGTACACAGATATTTAAAGTAAACTGAAATTAAGGAAGAAAATTGGTTATGAAATTATAAATAAAAACGTAGTTGTATTTATGATTGAGGAATCAATTTGAAACCTTACGGATGGTGAAAACAATGTACGTAAAACCCCAATGGAGTCTTTCTCAAATGAGAACATTAACACCATTTACGGAAACAAGATTTCGATTTTCTACCTAATAATTTGACGCACTGCACTCAACTCATGCAGTTCTTTGCTGGCAGTTTCATCTTGTTGTAGCCACTCTTGTATTTTCTTCAACGCACCCTTTCTCTTCAACAAAAACAGGCGCACCATCACTCCTGATACCACAAAATTTGTCAGGTCATATCCATCCAGGTATGGAATAATGGTACTTTAAATTTCTTCAGAACTTAAGGAGGCTACAAAAATTAAATTCGTAGTATTTCAGCAGCTTCACTTACGCAACGAAAGAATAAAATCAATGAATTCTTCTGGAACTTTTAAAGAATTATCTACTATTCTCAAACACAATGACAATTCTTGAGTGTTATGTGAATTGACTTCAAAATATTTTACATTTTTTAATACTTCGTCAACATCATGGTTGGAATAGTTTAATGTCCAATAATATGAATTATTTCAGTAAATCTTCAAGAGAAATTGTAATATTAATAAGGGTCTATGAATGTCAATTTGACTTTCCATGTTACTATAAACAATACAAGTATACATTTCACGCATCAAAAGTATACAGTGTATATTCCGTATAGTTTGTGAAAACATTTGAATTTGGGAGCACAGCCATTTCCAGCAAGACACGAGTCAAAGAGATGCCAAATTTGACTTCACAGGTGTAGCCGACGTCAGCCGAATAAACAACATCCATCTATATTGTTTTCTGCAATCATTTGAAAAATATACCACGTTTAGTCCTCTTAGACTTACTAGTTTGAACTCTAGACTTTTTTTTGTACCTGTACCCTTCGGTACATTTCGGAGAAAATCCTGTCATCCTTGGATCCCACGCGTTTTTAATGAATCAAGGGTTTCACTCAATCACCCATGTCTGATAAAGCACTAGCCCCAGTGCGAATTAATTGTTTTTTTTAGCAGCTGGTGCATATCTTTTTATGATTCGGGAAATTTTCTGAAACAATGAGCGAAAAATAGACCCTAATATGTACCCGTGTTGTGACCTTCGAACCATGTAAAAGGGTGAAAATCCTGATCCAGTCAATTGTTTTATTGAACAAGCTTTGTAATTTAGAAGTTTTGTTATTAGCAGCAACATAACCCTTCACATTCGCCCAAATTAACTCTATGGGGTTTAGTTCGCAATGATACGGGTGTAAACGAATTACGTCATGTCCGGCACTTTCATCGATTTTATATTGGTCATAACAATGGTGTACGGACAGCACTATTTGAAGAAGGTCAGTTTTTACGATGTTATCCTCATAATGCATTCCTTTCCCCGTCGAGCTAGTCTTGAATGTCTTCCATTTTCCACCCAGAAACATGATTTTTTTTTAACACTATGATGCGAGACCCAGGAATGGTGACGGATTTGGCCTCACAAGACCTAAATAAAATAATGCAAAATTTAAATAAACAAAACAGCTTTGACCTTCTAAATTTATACCAATCATTATTTTAAAAAAATTTAGAAAAGAAATAAAATTTCTTACCCCGAACACAACCAGGTCACGCTATGAATTTCAATAGAAAAATTACGCTTTTTATAATATTTATTTTTGGCAGCTATTAGTTGAATATACATTCATGACGATCACAAAGTACATACTACTAAAATATGGCGAACCTCGTCCTGATCTGCTAACACAAAAATTCCAAAGTCAAGACGATGTTTAAGGAGTGGGGATTTCAAAAAGAAAGAAAAACACCAAACTTATTAAATAGATGATTCTCATAACAAAATCTGAACAAAATTATACAAATTAATATTATAAAAATAGCACATCAAAAGATCCCCACATTAATTCCCCCCTTGAATAATTTTGAAAAATCATCAAGAAAATTAAAGAAAATAAAAACTATAAAAAACGATCACTTAAATCAACCGCAACAAAAAAAATAAACAGAGGAAAATAAATAACCTAAATCCCTCAAACCTAACATCTTACAAAATAATGAAAACCATACAAAAACTGTTAGACACAAAAGTATAATAACTATTATATTTTAGGAAGCCTGCTAATATTGTTGTAAATAAGTTTGTCTGAAGGACAGACGGAGCTTTTATATTAGCAAAATTTGTATCCGACTGCAGTTTCGTCTCATGAAGACTATAAAACAAAATCCATCAACCTAATAGACTTGGAAACATATACTTTTTTTAAAAGTTTTTTTCTCCAAAATTACAAAATATATGCTACTCACTCCAAGGCTCATTTTAAGACAACATCGTTGCTGTCCGACACCTTAACCTCAAAACTCCGCTCTGCAGTTGCATCTTGAAGTAACGCTGTAGCTGCTTCATTAACCGAAATCTTTGATAAAGCCTCTCCTAACGATTGAGTAAGATCAACGACGATTTTCGCGAGTTCTTATACTTCGCTCACATTTGACGCAGTACGTACGTTAGAGTCCTTAATCGACGCCAATGCCTCCTCCGCCCTTCTAGCCTGACCTGACCTCGGTCCCTTCGATGCAGGACACACCATCCTAGTATTCGTCATAGCTACTAGGTTCTACAGTGTCAGGTGGTAACATTTGTGGGGCATGGGCGACTGCTTGAACTGGAGGTGTCGCTGGTGTGGAATTTGGAAACATAGTGGGGTGCTTCTTTTTAAGGGGAAATACTGGATCCCGCAGTTGTTGTGCGGAAAAGCGTGCAAGTTCTGGGTGCTTTTTACACCAGAGGGCATGCAGCCTCTTCATGTATCCCCTTGTGTCTGGATCACTCCCGAGATAGCAACTAGGGAGATTTTTCACCTGCTCGAGAGACCACTTATGTCTTGCCTCCGAGTTGGTACTCTGGCCACTCCCAACTGAAGTTTGGCTTGCGCCTCCTTTGTGGCTGGCCGTACTAGTTGTTTTTGTAGGTGCATGTTTTCATCTACCCGATAGGGAGCTGACCTTACCGGTGGTGCTTCCACTTTTAGTAGGCCGAACCGCTTCCGGGGTCACCACGAGGGTACATAGGATGACTCAGACCCCTTATTATTATTATTTAAAAAAAATATATATTTACAACTTAAATGATAGGAATCAGTTCGAAAGATAACTAACTGGGAGTTTTTTTCATAAGAGGAGTTGGTACATTGCTTTCACTGACTAAATGTGGCTTCCCGCAGATTTCCCCGCTCATGAGAATTACCATTTTCCGAATCCACTCTCAATGAACTGTTAATTGCCATTGAACTATTTAATCGTTTTGATATTTGTATTCAAATATCTGGATCCCGTTTTCTGATTCAAAAGAAAATGTTGAAGTAGCCCATTGGACTCAATCACTGGACGGTTGCAGGCAAATGAGTTAACAAACGTAGATTAAAAGTCATTAATTATTTGCTACACAATTCTTCGGATAATTTTACAAAATTATCGAGGTAATATGTGGTAATCCATATAGCATGATCACAAATTTCGAATATCAAAACATAAAATAACGAAGTACCCAAAGTCGGTTCTAGGAATTTGGAATAGAGGGTTGGGGGCAAAATGAATTTACTAATATTAATGTTAGAAAACTACAATAAAATGGAAAAGAACCATTAATAAACGAAAAATATAATCAATTACTGTCGAACTTCGAATCATACAGGTGTAGGTTGAATTGTGTCATGAAACTTTTGTTGCACAACCACATCTTTTGTGCAGCGCGTCCATCGTTTTCACACTTTTGAAGGTTCAGCTGAAAAGATACATTTTTCCAATAGAGAATTGGGAAATCGAGTACCGTCTGGTGCTTCTGTGTCCATAGTGTGATTCGAATTTTGGGAAACTGTTGATGTGCTGACAAATACGTTATTTGTCTTCAGCGGAATTTTATTATTAGAGAATTGCTATACGAGAAAAAAAATTCAAATTTCCAAAAGCTCTCCCAAGATCTAAAATCACTATGAATTTGAAGAAAACAAGGAAACACTCAATTAATCCCATAACAGCTGGTTGTCAGTTCTAGCATAATAAAATGGATACAAATATTGACATTCACTTTCATCACGTAAATGCAACGTATAATGAACTAAGGACTTCCACTATTTAATGGCACATTGGGATTATGCTCTGCATGTAACATACCAATATATGATTTTAACAATCCTTCTGTAATAATAATAATGACTGTAATGTGGTTGTCAAAGCAGTTGGCAGGAGATGTAAGATCTAAACTCTTAGGGTTAGTGCTCTGTAAGAGATTATTAATGTAGTCATCAGTGGGTGGACGTCTTCTAGTGGTCATATCTTTGAAGTTCAGTTCTCGTCTTGTCTTCCAAGAGGATTGAGCAGCTGTTCACCATTAGGTACAAACTAAGAAAATAATAAGTATAACTAGCCAGATGTTTGTTATTTTTTCAGGATTTTACTGTAAACGGAACAACAATTTTATCATTTGTATTATTATAAAATTAACTTAGGAATCTACGCTACTACTATTTTTACTTTCATTGTAAAAGGTACAATCAATGTGTTTAAATACTGTTAGAACAATGTATCATTCGTCAACTAAGTGATTCCTGAAACTATTGCATATATACATATACGCGTAGCATAATAATATTTTTCTCGTATTCTGATAAAGCATAGGAACCTGAAATGTTTCGTCATTATACTCCAATACACTTGTTTTGGTGTTACTACGTACACTACGTTTCAGTGATCAAATCTAAAATGCATTAAACAATAAATACGTACACTACAGGCATTGTTGCAATAAATTAAACAATAATTTAAGACAAAGAAATCATACACCGGCGGGAATGTGAGCGATAATAAACTATTACGTTTTAAGCAATTGCCTATGTAGCACGGCCGTACCGTACATAACATTTTTTCGGAGGTTTTGCTTAGAAATAAATGTCATAAATTGAAATGCAGCTGGAGATTCGCCAGTTCTTTTATTTTTTCCTTTTTGCTGTATCCTATGCCCTTTGAAGAGTTTTCCACTTATTCTCGATTTGAAAATATGAGAAAACATAACCAGATATTGATATTTCTGATGATGTACGTTCCCAAACTTTTTTCCTCAATTTTAATTCCTTGTTTGCAAACAGTTTCTACATTGAGATGAATAAATTGGTATTTGAACTATTCCCTTCTGAGATTCCGATTCATCAATAATGGTAACAGGAAGACATGCCTACATTAGCTACATATAAATATTTTTTTAACAGAATTGTGATTTTTTTCATTTTTCTTCACATTTTGGCCATGCAAAAATACATTAACCAATCCCCCACACCACCGTGAACACACCCATGCGTCAACTACAGACTGTGCTAATGATTTAGATGGAATTTAATTTCAAAGATATGAGTGTTTCAAATGGATGATGGTATTAAGATATTCCGTACTACCGATCTGAATATTTTTAGCCTAATTAATATATGTCAATTTCTTTTTACATAGTTCCACTTAATTATCATACAACGAATTATGCATATTATATTGCTCTTTCCAACAATGTATATTATGTTTTTACTGTACGCGACTGCATAAAGTTACGCAATAAAAACTGTCATGAAGTTCATTTATTACTAACAAAAAATGTAAAAAAAACGCAAAAATAATAAAGCAAATCTCAAGGGGCCAATGTAGCCCCAGCTGTCCAGCTTTATGGGGCCAAATTCCACTCAAAAGGGGCAGTGGTGCACCAAAATCGATTTTTTTTAAGACTGACTTCAATTTGAAAACTAACATCTTTGTAAAGTACAATACTGTATTTACTCGTTTACAACGGTCGTTTCATAAGGATACGAAAAATGGGACAGCAACCGCTACTCCTTCTCATATTTCCGACCTCAGATTACCGATCGCAGCCTCTGAATTATACTATTGAAGTTTAGTTTGATTTTATAATTATTCTACAAGTTACGTTAAATTGTGAAATAATTTTTAATATTTCGTTATCGAAGTTCGGGTTTCAGCTCGGACCGAGACCAGAAATGGCCCAAAAACAGATCTGAAGCTCACAACCCAGGATTCCAGAAAAAAGGTAAAGTTAAATTTCAGTTATATTTTAAAGTGTTTAAATTTTATATTTTAAAGGAAATCTATATAACTTATTTTTTAATTGTGCGGCTCAATTTCAATGTGCTGTGCCCCAAAATTCGTATCGAATAAATTGTACTATTTTACTAGCCATGAAACCCTATTTTATCGATTAAATTTTAATATTTCGGCTTACCTATCAAGTTCTGAAAGGAGAAAGAGAGATAATATCTTACAAAAATACTAAAGTTTTTCATACTAAACAATAGTAGTATTTGCAATAATAATATACAATAATTTTATAAAAGTTTGTGAGACCTCGTTTTTATTTGCATGACCCTGTCTCCGTATTTTTAATATAAAAATACCGTCAAAGACGGCTACATTTCATCTATATTTTTGGATTTGATTAACCCCCCATTTCTAAATTAAATCAATTCATTTAAATACCATATTTTTACGTAATACTTTAAAAAAGTACAATGTAGTGATTATTGTAAATCAATCTCGACTCAAATATTTTCAAATCGGAAATTCAAAATTGAATTTAAATGTCCAGTTCAATTACATACAAATTTTAAAATCCAACTTTTACTGCATTTTCTTCTCACAAATAATCCACTTTAAACAGTACATTAAATATTACATAAAGAGATTTTACGGAAGGGATGTTCACATCCAGTTCAAACTTAATGGGTTCGTCTTCTTCTGGCTCGGGAGATTCGACTGGAACAAATTCTACACATAAGCAAATCTTTTAAAAGCATGGAATTTTTGAATGCAAAAGGTTGAATTCAATATTTTTTTAGCTTTCGATTTCTCTGTATTTGTTTACGAATTATTTCGCATCATTATATATTTTCCATATTTTATATATAAAAAAATCATCAGAGATTTACAAATACATCATAGAAACCAAGTCGACAGTTATCATGTGTAAAAACTGGTGGCTACGTTTTATGATAGAATAAATTATACTGTGCATTACAGAGTATTAAAATTCTACGTTGCACAAGGACTCGTGGTGACTAAGATGCATAATGTTTTGTTCTAGATACTTTTCTGAAAAAGTACGTGGATTACCATACTGAAAAAAGAGCTCAGGTGATCGATACGTTCAGCCGAAACCAAAGAGGGTGTTACGAAACGAAAAAATTATTGAATCGTGAACGAAAATGGGTAGAATTTTAGCTTTAACTATATTTAATCAGCTAATATACAAAGCAAGCCAAATCTACCTGACTCGTTTGCGTCATGATTTTGTTACGTACGACTGGATCTAGTGACCGACTGCTGCTTTTTACTTTAAGTGAGCGACCACTCCTTCACAAAGGGTACAGATGGAATTATACTATATCGATATTATAGCCAATATCGCTGTGAATGAAAGTACTAGACTGGATTCGGCATTCTACTATAATACTGCATTACTGATTTAAAATATTATATTATTGTGAGATGAACGAATACGTAATTATACTATAGAAAATACACATATTTAAAGTATGCACTTACTTACTTGTAATATATATCATCATTGACACAGCACTTTTAACATTTTAGAACTGGGGAAAGATCGGAGCGAAAACGAACATAGTAACGTTGAGAATTGAATGAACTCCCTGATCAAGGATCCTGGGGTATTTATATGAAATGGCAAGGGAGAAAAGTTCATATGCAGTTATACTTCAAAGGCCATGAACCATTTCTTTTTGAAATCGTGCCAAGCACGGTATTTTGTTTATGTTGCCGAATAGTTTCTAATTATTGTATTCTCAGAGCAATCAAGCATATATTATAATTATGCTTGTCTGAATCCAAAGGCCTTTCTCATTATTGAAGCATTTAGTGTACATATTTCGTCTTTCATATTTTTGTAGATTAACGCGAATCTTACAGCAAAATATGTACTTTATATAATTTTCCAAAATCGTCTATGAGTTTTTATATTATGTTTTGCTGTATCCATAGACGATGCAAAAATAATAAATAAATCCTTCCCGACCTTATATGTAAACCGCTTGGGCATTGCTACTTTTAAACTTGAGAAAAATCGTAATTTTTTGCAAGTGAAAGACCCCAGCAAGTTTAACTTTCTAGTTTTTTTTAACTTGCTAGACTAAGTAAGACAACTTAATGTGTAATAAGTAACAGAATTGTTGAACTCTTCATCATTTCGGTATTTTATTGTTGTTTTTTAACATGTATTATTGATGTTGATCGAAAGTGTGGATATACTCATGAAAATTACATAAAGTTTCGGCATTCCACAACATTTGGGAAATCCTTGAAAGTAACGAATATTATACTCCAAAATACAGCCAATAAATGCTTTTCCTAATCAGTGGGGTAACGTAAAATGCCAGGGCCCTGTTTTTTTTTCTACGTTTTAAATTATCATTTTGTTTTCTTAAATCGAACCTGCTGAGACCCAAATTCGGAATGACGTACACGGTTGATTTTATATTAGTATATACCATAAAACGTTTCGAGCTGTAGAGGATTTATTGTTTGTAATTGTTACGGATATCTCCAAGAAATATCCTAATAGCTTCGAATATTAGTGAAGGGTAGTGCAGAGAGATAGATAATCGTTCCAACAATAACAATTTATTTATTTTTTAAACAAATGTATTCATAAAACTGAACAATATTATAGCTTCTATTAGGGAGTGTGCAGTTATCTTTATAAATAACAACCAAGATCAAAATAATGAAGATTTGTATTACAATTATTACGTCAAGACCTTGAAGGAACCACTCAGGAACACATAATAGAATAGAATACTTAACGTCGCGTACAGTGACAGTCATCTCCAATCGATGTCTTGTCCTGAACTCCTCGTGGCTGGTCAAGTGGGAACGGCTTGACTGGATATCTTCAGATGTTAGACGATCATCTCGAGAAGGAAGGTGGAAGGACCGACTCATTGAACTCCCCAAACTCCAACTGTCCTGTTTCACTCCAACTCTCGTCTCTCATGACTTAAAATTCTCCAATCTCTGTAGAGGTATTGTTTTTTGAACTCCCAAGGACTTCGAGTGTCTTCTTCGAAGTTCATACGTTTGGCGAAAGTGTTTCCATGAATTGAATTCCTTCGTTGTATTCTTCTTAAGGTCAGAGCTCCAAAGAATCGTAAATCAAGACTGTCCTTGCATTCTATCAGTTTACCTGCACCTGCATTATTGGTATTTTAAGATATATTATACCCCTAAGAAAAGACGGTTCGTTTAGATGTCACTGACAAACGTAGTACGATATATACCTATATTTTTTATATTATTTTAGATATAGATAAGAATATGAATTTAGTTTATTTCTGATCTTTTTATGAAAATTAAATCAATGAATTTGGCCTGTTTTTCAAGTGTATTTTTTTAAAATAATAAAATATTCCGAATTTTGAAATATACAACTCAAACCATCCTATCAATTTTTCGAGATATGAATATTACTATGA
>JAQFYR010001133.1:0-10684 GCA_034694985.1 Campodea silvestrii
CTGAGTGAATCACCAATATTCTAGCTGCTGTAGTGTTCCATCAAGATAAGGGTCTTTGCACACGAAGAATCCAACGAAGTAACATAGGGTCCTACACACCATGGAAAAAAAAATATGTTTTATGTATAATTAAAAGTACCGTTTCACTGAAGAATTTAACATTTTACTACTCTTATTTTTGTTGTATTTCCCAATGAATATGCATAAAAATCCAGGACAAATTGAAGAGGTGCTCTGTGGACACATATGGTATATAATATTCCGGATGTGATATGAAATTGAGCCAAATGTGTGATGTAGTCAATATCTCTTATTGGGAAAATTGGATTCCTACATACGAAAATATCATAAATATATTATGAACTCAAAACGCAAATTCCTCCAATATTATTGTGTTATATTAAGAAAGCAATTTATCTAAACTAATATATTCCTGAGAAGTACAGCGAAAACGTTGCAAGTGTTACTGAAAGCAGGACACCGACTGCTAAATAGTGTTCATTTGAAATAAAAGTCTTTGAATGAAGAACAAAATTACCAGAGTAATTTTTTTTTACCATTAATGAACTTTCTGTTATAGAATGGCTGATGCGCCTTGAAGCTGCGAAATAACGGTCATATGCCGGACCTACGCATATTCACCATACCCATATTTCTTTGGCTAGAGGTAGTCCCCCGAGATGTTAAATAGTTGTATAATATTCTACTGCTGGATCCTACATATACTTAAATATTCAATATTAATATTAAATAAAGAAGTTTCAAAAGAAAAACAACTTTTTTCTTCCAATCTGCTGGACAATTGATTTTATGATGAAACATAATTTCTTCAAAATTACGGAAACTTTATCAAGGTTAACAACTATATTTTCTATAATGTCAAAGGATCCCTTAATGCGTTTGCCCCGAGGAGTTGTTCACTCTTGTAATCTGGTGTACACCATACCTTGTAATCCCTTTGTAATATTTGTAATCCAGTTGTAATCCCATTCTAACCTTTGCAATCCCTATGTAATCTGTAATCTGGTGTACATTATTTTTGTGAGTGATCAACCCCTCGGTTTGCTCCATCCCACAACAGGTCCTTCGCTACGGCACTGACTGTATTATTCTGTCTGACTCAATTGACTGGTTATACCACTGTCTCCTATGTAGTAATATAGGAGGCAGTGGTTATATATTTGAACTATAGACGCGTGGTCTTAAAATGAAACAATAACATTATACTGTTTGTCTAACATTTTGAAGAGCACGTTGAAGATTTTCAGGAATGTGACCTTTATTATCCTGTGTTGCAAAGAATTCATGTCGAACCTCTCGTATATTATGCAATATTCGTGTATATTATATATCTGGCATATATAATGATACAGGAACGCGGTATATATGGCAGTTTGTCACCCACTTTTGATTGATAATTTTCTATTAATTGCGTATATTAACCTTAGAAAATCTTACTAACCTGTTAACAGTTACTTTTAATGTTGACAATGTCTAATTTAACATTACTTCTTCGGGAACGAGTTCCCATCCTTCAGCGTGTGAAATAGTTCAAGAACACACTTTTGCACATGGAACTACAAAAATAAAAGAAATGTTAAAACATTGCTGTTATTCAAAGTAAACAATCTCACCTTTTTCAAATAAAGGCATCATTGCCTCGTAACATAAGACATCAGGTATTAGTTCATTGCATTGGTATCATTGCTGCGTAATTGCTGTACTTATTCCAGTAGAAAAAATGGTCCAATAATATTTTGCCCTCAAGATGTTTCCCGCAAAATTTAAATATGTTTAATAGAAATATTTTAAAACGTAGAGAAATATTTTGGAAACTATATTCTACAAACTTCTTCAACATAAGACTATTTTGATAAATATTAATTATAACAATAGTAATAACATTATACTAAAAAAAGTTGCATAAAATTAATATATATTACACAAACACTAACTATATGAACACACATTAAAATACACTGTAAAAATAAGATATAAAGTATATAGGTAATTACATTCAAATGTGAAAAATGTCAGTTTTTAATTGAAATGTAATTATGTTCAAATTAGCCTATCAATAAGTTTCGTGCTGACAGAAAGATACAAAGAAATTAAATCAACAGATTGCTTTAATATTTTTGGATACACATAAATTGAGTTATATAAATAAAACCAGCGAAAAAAATAATGTCGTTTTCTTGAATTTTCAAGAAAATGCTTAAGTAGTTATGTAATACTCATAGCAATTTCTGGAAGTTTGTAAGCAACTGTTAGAACTTCTAAGCAACTTGGTGTAAGTATTAAGCAATTGCTTTGAATTTATTCATAAAGCGCAAAATCATAAATATTAAAATCGTCGTTCGTAAAATTAGAGAGTATTGATCAAATTTGATGGATATAAAAATGTTTTATAATTATGTTAAACCTTTTCACGCATCCTTTAAAATATGGAAACAATTTTGAACACACATGAAAGCAAAATTTAATTGTAGTTATATTGACATTATCTTTTCTTCATAAATACAAATCATTCGTCTTCGGAGATAGTAATCTATTCCTGAAATTGAAATAGTAATTGAGTGAATAAATAATTCTGAAGAATTTTGTAAGGCTACGATTAATCAAAGAAAATTATATGTTAAAACATGGACTTTGTGTTTACAAAAGTGAAAATCCGTATAAGAACATTTTTATCAGTGGTTAACCTAGATTTGAATGACTTGTTTTAAAGTACATAGACAAATAAAAAGAAAAATCAGTTGTGCATCTTCATTTTTCCTAAGAAGTTCAAAAAAAATATTAGTAAATTGAAAATAGTTGAATCTCGAACCGCAAATCTTTTAGGCGTTCGGTGATTGCTATGAGGAAAATAAAAACAAGGAAATAATATTTTTGTGATGTGAGATTTGAAAGATCATGATTGTCAGCAGTTATGAATACCATTTATCTCCTAAAGACAAATGGTATATCTTCTAACTAGTGTTTAGATCTGCAGTTGCAGAAATATCTGCAGAGATTGCTGAGCAAAAGGATATCATTATGAAAGAAGCTGTATGGATCTGGCAAGTAAAACACATCTCGTCAGTAGAGTAAGTTTGTACTAAAACATGTTTGTTTCATGAAAAACAATGATCTGAAAGCATTAAACAATTCTTTGGTTTTCACAATGATATCAGGCGAGGGTGAAGCTGTCTGATCCGGACATACTAATAATCATTTCGCAGATCTCATGTTTCTGAACACTTTACTTTGCAACACTACTTATATTGTTTTCTGGCATAAATATGTCACTTATATCTTCATTTGCAAATTTGATTTATTATTAAATTGTTTGAAAAAGTTCCTTCAAAATATGGTACCCTTGCGTCTTTGACTTATTTTAAAATAGTGCTAAGAACTCGAGAAAAATATTGATGCTTGGGAATGATGGTATGCGTGCAAGTGTTCAGAAATTTTACTGTAGATACGCAAAAACTGTAACGGTAACAGAAAGTAGGCCTGTAGGTATTATCTGAGAAAATATGCCACCTATATCGTCAAATAAAAAGTTTACTGTCAATTTTGATAAGTAAACTTTCATTAATTATGTTATAGAATGGAAATCAGTCTGGAATAAAATAATTTCATAATACATACGATGATATAAAAACAAAAGCACTATCCGTATTTCATTACGTTACTCATGTGTTTGGAGAATTTGATAGTTTAGAGACGCATATTTAAAAATCGCGAAAGAAAATAGTTGACGATCCTAAATTCGAGTATATGTAATAGCCGTTTATACTATCATCCCGTACATGAATACATAGAGATCATTAACTTAAAAGACACAAATTAATTTAGGTGCCCAACGGAGATGCACCAATTTAAAATACACGAAATCTGAATTATGTTTTCTATTTAGTAAATGCGAAGCAAGTAGCATTGCGAAAATTAAGGCTTTTGCAAAATATTTTTTTGTAAAAACATTAATCTTCATGAGGCTCCACATTAATAAGAAAACAATTGTTATCAAATATTTACGCTAAGAACGTATTTCTAGTCGTAACATCATTAGCTACTTTGTCGACACGGTGTAATCTAGAAACAGACGTTAAAGTAGTGCTTTCAGCGAACATCGGGTAATAGTTTACGCTCTTTCTGATTGCAACAGGTTCGTTTTGTAATAGTAACGTAATCTTACTGCTCAATATAGCAGATAACCTTGGTTTTTCATCTAGTCTAGGACAAACCACTCTTCCAATAGAGTACAGTATATTATAGATCTCTGAATATTTGCCTCTAATAATTGCAGATACAATACCAGATTGTAGATTGACTGGGTCAAAGTTCAAATCTTCTTCAGATATTCCACATTTAAAACTCATCTGCTCGAGGATTTCTGAAAATTCAGTTGTCACGTTCAGTGCATAAATTTCTGCTTCTTCTAAAGACACACCTTCATGAGTGCTAGAACTGAAGATCTGCCTTCCATTCTTTTTCGCAAGTAGTACATCAGTCAATAGAACTGCTCCATTTATATCAACTGATGTTACGGGATACGACATTGGCAGCGGGTTACTTCCTGCTTGGGACCCCATGGAGATTGATCTCTTCTCATAATTAGCGTCTTGAACCCCTCTACTTAGAAAGTCACCGAACGAAAACCGTGGTTTTCGTTCTGAATAATTCAGAGAACTGCGGACGACTCGAGGAATTGCCAAATCCTTATCTATACGTTCTTGCTCGACTTCTAAAAAGCTTGCTACTTTCAGGAAGTTTTTCTCAATTGCAAGATCAATTGGTTTCTTACCGTCAGAACTGAAGACATTGAGACTTGCTTTAATTTTGGCTAAAAATCTCACCATTTCTAAATGTCCTTTATTGGCAGCGTAATGTAATGGAGTCCAGTTATTTTTCCCAGAAGCGACATTGATAAAATCCACACCGCCTTTTTGTAATCCACCAGCATTATTGAAGAAATAATCAACAACGCTGACTTCATCTGCTTCAGCTGCAATATGTAATGCTTTCTCCCCATTTGCATTTTCGGCATCAACATTAGCCTCTTTAGCAATGAGTAATTTAATAACTTCTAAACGACCTTTCTGAGCAGCAAAATGCATTGGAGTCCACCCTTCGTAAGTAGAGTCTTTAATATCAATGGCATCATTAGCATCCATTTCCTGAAATTCTAGGAAAAATTGTACTACATTCCTGTGACCTTTTCGAGCTGCAATATGCAATGCTTTTGCGCCATGAGAGTCCGCGATGTCTATATTAGCCCCATTCTCTACAAGAGATATGACGAAACCTAAGTGTCCAGCATCGGCAGCGTAATGTAATGGTGTCCAGATAATATTGTCGGGATCATTGATATTGACGCCTTGTTCAACGAAATACAGGACAACATCAGTTTTCTCATAACGTGCAGCAACATGTATTGGTTTCTTACCATCACTGCTTTCAGCCGTAATGTCAGCTCCATTTTCAACTAAGTATTTCACTGTGTCCAAACGACCATTTTGAGCAGCATAGTGAAGTGGTGTCCTGTTTCTGAAATCAACTACGTTGACATTCACGCCATTTTTCATGTGAAAATCGACAATCATCGTTCGTCCATGAGTAGCTGCAGTATGAATCGGCATTTCTCCACTTGAAGAAGACGCGCTAATATTTGCTTTATTCTTAAGTAATAATTTTAGCACTTGTAACAGCAATGTTTCCCTTGTATACTTACTATTATCATCAATTCTTCCACGAGAAGCGTAATGAAATGGAGTCCATTTATTTTTACCTTCTTCATCTGGACTTAGTCCTCCTTGCAAGAAATATTCCACAACATTTTTATGTCCCATCTCAGCTGCAACATGTATGGCTTGAGCATTATCTTTATCTTTGGCGTTAATGTCAGCGCCGTTCTGTGAGACTAGATACAATATCAGACTAATGTGTCCACCTTTAGATGCATAATGCAATGGTGTCCAACCTCGTTTGTCAACAGAATCTATGTCCAGTCCTTGTTGCAAGAAGAAGTTAACAACTGCCATGTGCCCATTTCGTGCGGCAATGTGTAAACCAAGTAAACCAGCCTTTGTCCTAGAATTGATATCAGCATAGTCGTCAACTAAGATTTCCACCGTATCCAATTTTCCGTTCTCTGTGGCATAATGCAGTGGTGTCCAATCATCATAGTCTTTTTCATCAACACTTAAGCCTTCTCTTAATAAAAACTCAATAATATCGTTATGTCCATTTACGGAAGCAATATGTAGAGGACTTGCTCCATTTTTAGCTTTAATGAATAAATTCGCATCCATATTGCAAATAGCTTGCACAAGATCTAATTTACCACTTTTCACAGCATAATGTACTGGAGTCCAGCCATCACCATCAGGTTGGTTAATTCCTGATCCTTTGCTTACAAAGAACTCAATTATTCTTTCATGCCCATTCAATGCGGCAACATGTATAGGCATGGCCCCATTACTTGCTTTCGCGTATATGTCAGCGTGCCACTTGTACAATAATTCGACATTATGTAAATTTCCATTTTGGGCAGCATTGTGAAGTGCTGTCCAACTGAAATTCTTATCCTTTACCCGGACATCAGCCCCTTTATCTAATAGAAACTCCATTATTTTTGTATTACCTAAACCTGCAGCTGTCTGCAATGGAGACCAGTCATTCTTCATGTTTTTCGCGTTAACGTCTGCACCACCTGTAAAACAATCTTGTACACTTTCTAAATCACCACTTTGAATTGCATGAAACAACCGCTCATTAAATAAAAGTTTGATAATATTGACAGAACTTCTTTTTTCCGCGCTATTAATATCCTCAATTCCTTGATCATATTCCAAAGCAATGTCCAATGAATCCTTATTACTACCATCTCGGATGGTGATATCAGCTCCATTTTGCAGTAGAATGTTTACAGTGCTTAAGCGGCCATTCGCAATTGCATGATGTAAAGGTATTTTACTGTGACGGTCAATTGAATTGACGTCAGCTCCTAAATCCAGGCAGGTCTCTGTTGTTTCATGATCTCCCTTCTCTGCTGCTTGTACCAGTTCAGCCTGAAGCAACACCTTAAACACTACGACTTGTTTCACCCTGTCTACGATATCAAATGGTCTTTTATTGTTGATATCCTTGCTGTTTATATTGGCATCGTTTTCTAGAAGAAAGTTTACGAGTTCTAAATGGTCCCCTGCTGTTGCAAAATGTAAGGAAGTGAAATTATTATTACCAGCATCATTAATAGCCATGCCTTTGCTCAATAGAAACTCCACAACGTCTATACGTCCAAAGAATGCAGCTATATGCAATGGTTTGTTGTCTTCCGTGTTTTTTGCGTTAATATCAGCATCATTTCCAACAAGAAAGCTTATGGAATCCAGTTGTGCATCTTTCACTACATTATGTAATGCAGTATCGCCCAATCGATTAGCAGAATTGATATCCAAACCCTTGTCCAAAACGGATTGTGCAGAAACACGATCATCTTGTCTGATGGCATGAATTAACTCCGCTCTTAAGAGAACTTCAATTGTATCAGCATGATCATTTTCAACTGCCAGATCAATCGGCCGTTTGCCACTGTGGTTCTCTGTGAAAATATCAGCATTCTTTTCAGTCAGCATTTCAGCACTAATGGCATGCCCTTCCCTGGCTACAAGATGTAGTGGTGCATTGCCATCGGAATCCTTGGCATTAACACTTACATTAGTGGTTAGCAAGTACTCAACGGTTTGTGCGTGACCGTTTCTACTTGCATAATGTAACGGTGTCCAGGTATTTCTGCTTTCATTGTCGTTCAAGTCAAACCCTCCATGAAAGAACATCTCCACAGTTTTCACCTGACCAGAAGATGCTGCAGTGTGTATTGGTTTTTCATCTTCGTTATTTTTTATATTGGTATCAGCGCCAGATTTTATTAACATATCAGCAGAACCAATGGAGTTATATTTAGCTGCAATATGTAGTGGTGTGTTACCTTCGTTGTCTTTAGCGTTTACATCAGCCTTCATTTCTATTAGAAATACGACAATATCTACGTTATCACGTTCAGCACTGTAATGCAAAGGGGTTAGGTTATTACTACTTTGCTGATCAGCACTTAATTCCCCTTCTTTTATAAAGTATTTAACAGTTTCCATGTTATCATTTTCAGCGGCAATATGTAAAGGACTGAGGCCTTCACTGTTTTCAGCATTCATATTTGCACCCTGTTGTACCAAATATGCAGCAATGTCTCTTTTGTTCTTTCGTGAGGCCATATGTAACGGAGATTCATTTTTAACAAAAACATATTCAGCATCATTCTTAATGCTATTACTAAGAAAATATTCAACGTCGTCGTTTTTACCATCTTTACTTGACACATACATACCAGATGATTGAATATCAGCACCTGAATCGACTAGAAATTCGACCACCTCCATGTGACCCTGTTCTGCAGCTAACTCTAACGGTGTCCACAGGTACTTATTTTTAGCGTTAATATCAGCTCCCTTTTCTACCAAGTATTTGACAACATCTATATAACCTTTGTGTGATGCCCAGTGCAAAGGTGTTGAATCCATATTATCAAGAACTTCTAAATTAGCATCATTGTTAATAAGTAATTTCAACAAATCAAAATTATTTGATTTAGCTGCATAATGTAGCTGAGTGAAACCATTTTTATCTGTAACGTCAATCAGATATTCTATTACTGCACGATTATCTGCAGAGATAGCTAATTCCAAGGGTGTTTCATCGTTTACTGTCAAAGAATCTACGTCTCCCCCTGCTGAGACTAAATATTTAACAATTTCAACGTTTTTGCCTTCCGCTGCAAAATGTAATGCAGGTTTATTATCAACAACCACAGCCTCGATATCAGCACCACTTTCCACTAGATATTTCGTTATATCCAGATTTCCTTTATAAATGGCCAGTCCAAGCAATGTCCATTGTTTGTCGCCTGTTGCAGGAAGTTTGTATTTTTCGTTTATGTGAGCTCCATTCTCAATTAAATATCTTACCATATCTGAACTTCCTTTATATACAGCTATTCCAACAGGGCACCACTTGTCATAAATTGTTCCTGGAAGTTGATATTTTTCATTAATGTTTGCGCCATTATCAATTAAAAGTCTAACTAACTGAAAATTGGTATTCTCGATTGCCAAATAAAGTGGTTTTTCACCTTTACTGTTAGCGGAGTTTACATCAGCTCCCTTTTCGATAAGGTAATTTGCAATAGCTAAGTAACCGTTTCTCACTGCCAAATGTAACGTTGGTTCGCCATTTAATTTCTTAGCTACGTGTATATCCGCCCCACTATCTGCAAGAAGTTTAACTATTTCAAAATTGTCATTACTTACGGCGATACCAAACGGAGTCCAGGAATCATTTGTAATGGAATTGACATCCGCATCGACTTTAAGGAATTGGCGAACTAAATCTAAATTATTTTTCTGTACTGCACGGTGAAGTTCCGTGTAACCATTTCCATCCTTACAGTCCACAAGAAATTTTGCTACATCACGTTTATTATTAATCAAAGCGACCTCTAATGGTGTTTTACCTGCATTGTTTTTAGCATGTACATCTGCTCCTCTTCCCGCAAGGCGTTTCACTAAATCTACATGCCCCTTACTCGCAGCCAAATGCAATGGTGTGTTACCATTTTTATCCTTCATTTCCATTTTAGTACTCATATCAATAATTTTATTTGCTCTGTTAACATCGCCCTTGAATGCGGCGAGATGCAATTCTGTGTAACCATCTTTATCGAATACAGTTAAAAGATACTGGGCTGTTGGTATTTGTCGATATTTTAAAGCAACATCTAATAATTTTTCACCATGTTTGTTTCTAGTGTAAGTTACGTCATATCCCTTTGCTATTAGACTTTTTATCAAATCCAAATTCCCATTTTTTGCGGCATCAAAAAGCTGTGCCTTTTCCAAATGTGTAGTTAAGGCTGGAATGTCTGTCCTTGCAACCTGAAAAACTGATTGTCCCATGGAATTTTTGATGTTAATATCAGCTCCGTTGTCCAATAAATATTGAACAACTTCAGCATTACTGTTTCTAACTGCGAATAACAAAGGTGTATCGCCATACCTAGTTTTACGATTAATATCTGCCCCAATTTCAACAAGATATTTCAATATACTAAACCTGTCGCTGTCCCACGAATTAAGATACATAATAGCAATGGTTAATGGTGTGTAACCACAAGATGCTTGGGCACTGATGTCAGGTCTCTCATTGTTAATGGTTGACTTCACATTTGACAGATATCCTGATTTAATGCTTCTAATCAGCCTGTCTCTTGATGTAGCCATGATGTAGGTCACCTCTGTAAAAGAATTCATTGCAATTATTGCATTAATGTAAATGTTATGAAATATATCCCGTAATTATTTTTAAATATAGAATGTTGCTGACTTGCTGTTTTGGTAGCGAAATGGGAAGAGCTTTTCCGCTTACTACGAAATAGTAAATTGTGAGAAATTGGAATTGTTGAAACGACTGATGAAATAAAAGTTGTAGTCCAGTGCCCACGTAATACCTTCCTTAAGAAAGTAACGAAATCGAGTATATAAGATGTTTTTCAACGAATCCTATACGAAAAAAATGTGCTGAATCCGAATCCGGAGGGTGCCACTTCGGTACCCTTGAGGGTTTTGAGATATGACGTCATCAA
>JAQFYR010001134.1:0-10682 GCA_034694985.1 Campodea silvestrii
TTTAAGGATTTTTTCTTCATAATTCCCTTATTTTTTCTTTCTTTCTTCCTCGACGGGCCCCCTCAAAGAGTCAAAGTACTCGGGCCCCCCCGCAAGGCGGGTGCTGCGGGGCCCTCGCTACGGAGCTGATTGGAGTTATTAATTTAAAAAAACGACTACAAGATTGACCAGGCAGAGAAGCGCCTTGAATCATTCAGCCTATAGGGCGCCAAAGATTACAAGTATGGGCCTGTCGTCAACCTGTCAGAAACCGCCTAGAAAATTCAGCAGGTGGGCTCCCGAACTCGTCGCTGGTAATACTGATCGTGTTCGACTTTAACTTATGTTGCACTGGATTTTACCATTACAAGTATAGAAAAAACGAGATGAAGCCACCTGTACAGCGTAATTAGAATCTATCGGTTGCGAAAATACATACTCAGAGTAGACTCCTTAATAGACCCGTTAATGAAATACTTACATATATATGTTTGAGTTTAAGTTTTGTTTTCAATTCCTCCAGTACACTCGGTGGACATGAGGCAGCTCCATAACCAGCAAGTTCTAAGTTACTGAGGTCGTATTTCTCTAAGTCAGGTAGATTTAATATATCTATATACATCGTAGGAACACCACTCATTAAAGTACATCTGGAAAAATCAAATATTAGAAACTATATTAAAAATATTAAAATTAGAAGTTAAAGAAAAACAATGACGTAAACAATGCAAAAACGCTGACTGGGATCAGCGCTGACTGGGGGCGGCATACGAAAAAAACGATATTGAAAACCATTTTCGATTTTTTTTTTCAGGTTTTTTTGGGCAAAAATACGCTATTTTATCGGGATTTGTAGGAAATTTTTCGATTTTATTCCTGTTTTTCTTTTTTCTCGTTTTTCCGTGACGGGGAGGGGCGAGCCGGCCGAGCCCCCTGGATCCGCGCCTGTCTTCAGGACTCATCAATAAAAAAAATACAAGAACAAAGTTGTTAACAAATTAAAATTAAAACCTAAGCCAAGTAGACAAAGCAGAAAAAACAAAATAACTTATTAACGACTGAGGATATAATTATTCGTTATTTACTAGTTATTTTCTACCTTCTCCTGTGGTTATAATTTTTATTCCTGGATAATTTTATTTTTTACAACACGATTATTGACGAGAGCTGACGACGATGATCGACTAAACCATTAAACCAGCACTCAGTCACCTGGTTGAGGATCGACATGTTTCTTTCTTTGATTTCCTTGATTGTTATAGTTCAAATATCTTCCTGAATTACGTCTAAAAGTAAAAGTAAATTCGTGGCGCAACAGTCATATTGGACTAAGGCCTGCCCAGTAGGTTACCTTCTTGCCGAGTATGTGATATTGCCATTCAGGAGAAAGGGGACATGTGATCAGCATGACGACATCCCTCAGTCGTTAACCTTGGTTTCCGAATATTGACTTCATTATGAAATAACTCTTCGTTTGTCCTCACGAGGCTGGGTGTACCCTGTCCCTGACCCGGTGCCGGGAATCGAACCGGGCCACCGGCTTAGCAGTCAACAGTGTTAACCACTAGACCTAGATATCGTCTACTTTATTAAATAATAACGGCATGCCTTCCTGATAATAATAATTGTATTTCTGAATAAGTAATTTCGTATGAGGGGAAGACTAGGAATGAAAATTAGAAGAAAATTAAAAACTGATTTGATCTTTGAGATTCCTTAAAAAAAGACAATGCATGTTTTAAACCAACCTATTCAGTTGCTTATAATATATTACAAGTTCTTACTTTTCTTCTTCTAAACATTTGACAGCATGCGCTGCGTTAAATATGGGTCCTGGTACGACAACAGTTGATGAGTGATGAGTAGCGGCCAACATGGAATTAATTAGAGCTGAACAGTGAAATAGTGGAATCAATAATAAGCCTCTGGTCTGAAAATGTACAATTTAGTCAATCAGGCGAAATGAATAATTGTAAGAAAATATATCATAAACACATTAACTCAGGAATCAAAACGTGTAAAATTGTAATAAAATATTACATTCAGGTACCCTACATGCGTTAACAGGTGCAGCTACTTCTCACAAGTTTGGCATCAGGACTACCTATTTCTTACGTGTTAATTTGATGACTAGGTTGTCCTTATGCTTTGTGTCGGAACTATTTTTTTGATTCAAAATGCTCAAGTAACATTAGGTTGCTTGCGCCAATTTTGTTCTGCAACAACACTTTTACAGGAAATTAATCCCAACGTTAATAATATTGACTTGCCTCACTGTACAAAATCGAGCCAGGATACCTGAACTTACCCAACTCGATAGGACAACATTACCTTTGCTAACCCATTATTGTGTTACCCAACCATACCTACCAGTATGTTATCTACAGTAACCTTACCTGGCTTTATTTAACTTATGCAAAATTTACCTAGCCTTATCCAAACATACCAAACCAGTTAAAGAGATAGCAGGTATTTTAGTCATTTATTATTGCAACAATAGGGTCCTGAAACTACAGTCAGCTTAAAGATCTGTAATGAACCACTTATATTTCCATCGGATAGTTATTATTACTGCTATTTATTAATTTTCTCTACAGCGAATATTTCGGAAGTATTGCAGTAGAATATTATTTGCTGTGTAACTAATTTATTTCATAAATATTAAGGAGAAATGACGGGGTGAAGGTTTCCGTTATTCGGGTTATTCCATTCCGTAATGACTCACAGGTTTAGTCAGTCCATAATGTTTTCTCAAAAAGTAAGCATTGTTCACCATTCCATGATGACTTAATACGGCTGCTTTCGGTTGCCCTGTAGTTCCCTGTGAAAGCAAGAGAAAAATATTTACTTTTAGTACATTATTGAAATGTTTATTTCAACTGGACAGATCTCACTTAACAGGTTCTGAAACATGGAAACTACTAATTTTATAAACATACTGAGGCTGTCAGCTCAGACGACCGCCTCTTTTCTTATCTAAAAATGATCAAAATATCAGCTTGATATCCTCACTCGTTTACAAAAAATCTTGAAAAGACCAAGACGATGTTTGCAAATCATGTCACAAAAATGAAAAATCAACACATTTTCCAAATAATATTATTACATTTAAAATTCGGTTGATGTTTTAAAAAGTAAATTCTAAAGTATAGAACTTCTATACTATGTAACTGACACCCAAAAAATAGATTATACCGAAAAACGAAAAACTAGAAATTTTAAAACATCCTCGAATTTTTAAGAGAGATAATGGTCCATCATGTACAAATTTAGAATATTGATTACTGACACAAGTCTGCTCAGTTTCCTACATTATTCAATGTTTTAATTTTAAGTTTACACATTTGTCTCTACCTTCGTCAACAGATCCAGTATGTGTTTATATTCTAACCACGGTACATGTCCCGAAATATTAGCTGTTATTGTATAAAAAAAATGCTTGAAAATATGATCCTACATTCCTACGGCTTACAGTTTTGTCAATACAACATCATTTTGGAGCCCTCTAAAGAATTTCCCCAGACCCAGTAGGGCTTTTAGAGTCAGAACGCCACTGATTATCCATAATCTTTATTTCGGTTTCGATTTGAAGGTGTTTCGATCCGTTACATTTTTGATATTTTATTTAGATTTTTCCCAACATGCATTTCAATTCTTCCCCCAACTGAAATTGGGTATATAATGACGACATAGTCAAATTATTCTTACTGACGTTGTGTCATATTAATTTTTTGACTTACTGATGTGAATTGAATGTTGCAAGGATCGTCAGGATTTATTTTGGGTTGAAGGTCTTTTATCTCGTTATATTGTTCGTTATTACCATAACTCGCTAGATCTCGAAAACGGATTGCACCACTGAAATACAAAAGAATATTAATTTGTTTTAAAATTCCATACGAACAGCTGTTTAAATGCACACTTTCTAAATTGAAAGTGTACTCCAACGAAGATCGAAAAGTATTCATTTAACTGATTTTTTTTTCACGAATTACAAGAAAAAAATTTCATCCCGTCCATCCTTTGAAATGTTATGACCGTTTAAATTTTCTTTTTACGCGTACCCTTACGACGTCATCAAAATTATTTAAGTTAATTCTCAATAATGGTGTATCTTAAATTGCTGATTCTTTTGTTTCAGTAATAGACAAAATAGTTGCACCTATGAATATGTTTTCCTTCGTACGTATATAATCAGGGGAGTAGTATCAAATTTTATTTTATTGTGTACCCTTATGACATCATCACGATTTTCAAATATAAATCGGGAACGGTAAGGCTGAACGTTATCATTTTTTATAAGTTTATACTACAAGAAAAGAAATCTAATTTTTTTTTAATTTGTAGTGACTATTTAAACAATTTATGATTAACTAATAAGGAACAGTAAAACAAAGTAAAGTCACTATACTTCAACTGATATGGCCAAGTCTTGTTGATATACCATAACCTTTCATTTTAAACAGTATATACTTACGGTAATTTGTTCTCAGTAAAGAGAATAACATTTTTTAAAGATGGGACTTCTTTACTTTCTTGTCCATTTTCGATTCCAGGAGCAATTTCTTTCATTGCGTCATAAAAACTTTTGGTAAATAATTTTTCCGGGCACATGATCGCTTTAGCTCCTATTTTATTCAAACAATATTGCATTTCTGCTGTTCGTAAGACAGGGTTGAGAGTTGCCTGAAAATGGAGAATGCACAAATGATAATTATTTTATAACATCTAGAATGGAAATAGACCCAGGAAGTCGCACCTCTGTCCTAGTAGTGCTTTGGGATGGTGAGTAAAACATGATATTAGAAACAAAATGGAGTCTGAATAAATTCACTGGAATCAATTAGTATTACAAGAATAATAATTTACTGTTACAGACCCTTTTTTCATGTTGGAAACATATAGCATGTGTTGCAAATACACTTCATATACTTTTGACGATCGTGCAAAATGTTATTATTGGTATTACATTATTTTATGCTATTTTACGTCCAAGAAAGATCTGCTACTCCTTGGCAATTTATTAATTAAAGCAACCTATATGTAATAGAGAGACGCCTCTGTGGTCTAGTGGCTAGCACTGTTAGCTACTAAAACGGAGGTCCGGGTTCGATTCTCGACGCCGCCAGAAAATTATTCTGAGCGGTGATCTGGAACGGGTGTCACCCAGCCGCGTGAGGACAAATGGGGAGTTCTTTCATGACGAATCCGATCACGAATACCAAGGTTATTAACGGCTGAGGTATAAGGACATACTGATCATAATTATGTCCCCATTCTCGTATCTGCCAGTTTGGTTACATACCTAGCAGGATAGGCGGCCTACTTGGCAGGTCCTAGTTCAATCAGGACCGTTGGGTCATGGATTTTTTTTTATTTGTAATTGAAGTTTTGAGCCTGTTTCCTAGAAGCGCAGGATTATTTTCTGCAATTTTTTCTGGATTAATACAACGATACCTGTACAGTATAATTTCCTCAAATATCACTTTTCATGTTTTCCTTACCACTATGAGTCCAGCTCTGACTCCTGCAACAAACGAGACAGCCCAATTGTGTGAATTTGGGGACCATAAAGCTATTCTATCACCTCTTTTGAGTCCCAGAGCTCGGAGACCAGCTGCGGCCTTATCTGCCTGAAATGTAAAGAGAAACCTTTACAAGACTCACGTCGTTAGGATCATATTGAGTAATAGCTAATGCTACCGTCAAGCGAGCTCTTTCAGTCGAGCTCGAAACTCGATCGGCTCATATATGCTTTATTCACACACGATATTCATCCCGAGCCTAAGCCAGCAGACTTGAGCTCGCTGTTGTTCACACACATAATTCACCAGTCTGATTCTAAGCGAGAGCCACTGCTAGTTTACCTATAGCTGCTACAGAGAAGTGTTGCGGTAACAATCATTTTAACAACTTAAATTTTCCAAATTTAAAAAGTGCTATCCCACCTGCTATTTTCTGAGTCCGCAACTACATCACTGTACTCTCAGATAACTTTAAAGAGTTGTTCCTCTTCTGCCATCTTTCTCAGCTCCGTCGGCTCGCTCCCAGCACGTTTCAAAAGCGAGTTGAGTAGCCGCACTCCAGCTCGCTCAAAACAGGCTCAACTCGCGATACATATCGTGTGTGAATGACGCATCAGGCAAGCGATTACGAGTTTGAGCTCTACTACTTAATTGACCCCATAAATATGGCTGGAACACCAGCAAATCAGGAAACAATGTCGACAGGTGCCAATCTAAACATCTTGCTTGTAAAATAATCTGCGCCTGGCGAGGGAGTGATTTTCATATAATTCAAATAACAAAATAGTAATTTATTTTAGTGGATTTGCCATAATTATTTCAAATATCTTAAAGAGCCAAGTTAAAGAACTTAAATGTGAATAAACACACAGTGCAATTAAATTTCTTGAATTTGTATTTATTGTATATTATATTATTTTGAAGGAAAACTGTTTTCTTTTTAATTTTCACATGAAACAGGTCCAGGGTTTCAAAATAGTTCAAATACTGCTGTAAAGTACAATCGTCGACTATGCGCGACATCCTCAGATTAAGATGGCAGGTACTAGATATAAGCCTACGATGCAGTTGATTGAAGAAATCAGTGAAAATGTTGAAAAACGTATTTACATCTGCGTTTAATGTTATGCAATCACGTAGAATATAACTATGAGATCCAAATTGTAAGTTTAATACTGCCTTAACAAAAAAAAATGAAAATAAAAAAGAAGGAATATAGGAATAAATGATTTTTTTCAGAAATTTCCCTAAAAGTAGAATAAACAGCACTTTCGCATTCCCATATTTAAAATAAATCCTAGCTAAAACCCTAAAACCCCCTCCCTAGTCAAATCTTATTTATACGGCCTTGTTTACACCCAAGATACAAGCAGCGTATTATTTTCGGAAAAACTTGATTAAATCAACAGGGGTTGTGGGCTCTAGCCCATTAAACTATCTTATATGAAGTTATTAATTTTTTTTTAATTTTTACTGCAAAATATTTCACACAGTTTATTTGGGTTACAAAATATTGACTAACCTCTTCCAGAATTTGTCCATAGGTTTTCCGTGTTTTCGTTGACCAATCAACAAAAGCTTCTTTATCTTCAATAGCATCGGCATAAATTTGACCAACAGTTTTGTTTACTAGTGGATACGGACTTATACTGTGGTAATAACTAGTTTTTAATTTTGGACGTTGCACTATAAATTCTGTTGGAGCTGAGCTGAAACTGTACAAGTAAAATAAAAAATAGGAGGCAAATTTGGATCACACATTGAATTTTTTCAAACAATATTGAAATTTGAAAAGGAGCATTTTCAAACCTTATACAGTACTAATATTATTTATTGTAATACAGAACTGGAAATAAGCTGCGATAGTATTGTTTTCCATTTTATAACTTTTTGTGTGACTGAAGATGCTCTTTTTACCGTGAAACGTGTTGCCTAATAAAATTACTATAATGAAGCTAACTTGCGTGTCAGTGGTGGACTGGTGGAACGGGTCACCGGGTCACTTCGGGTCTAACTTTCCTCCGGGTCGCCGGGTCAGTCCGTGTGACCCGGTTTTGATCCGGTAAGTTTTTTTAAGTCGAACATACGATATTTTTAGAGGCTTTTAATTAATTTAAAAAATCATTTTGTCTTAGTTTTCTCCATTCCTTATTTTTTTATGTTCGATTGGGGGGAATGGCTACCGCTTATGTAGTGCACACCAGCGCAAGGGCCGCTGCTTGTTTTCAAACTAGTTCCTTGGCAATCTCAGAGTGTGATTACCATTACAGAAATTCAACAACTAGCTAAAACTGTTATTTTTGGTTACAGAACCAAACCGGGTCAATTCGCGTCATCGGATCAGATGGATTCCGGGTGTTCGAGTCACTGGGTCAAAAATTCGTGACCCGTTCCATCACTGGGCTTATGTTATATTCATGTTTAATTACTTTATGCAAGTTCAGCATTTAATAAGTGTAATCACGTTGTTTAAAAAAACTGAATGATTTAATTCTTTTATATTACAAACATAGTATTTTGAAACTTATCGATGTAATTCGCTAACAAAAAAATTGTATGCAATAATGATATCTATTATTTTCTTTGATGTTTGCGTTATCACATAAATTAAACTTGATAACATAACAATCAATATCGGATGAAAACAATACGCAATTCACTAAGCGAAAATGTATAATTAAATGAAGGATTCGAACCGGAAAAATGAATAGATAACTGGAACTAAACCGATATGAAGTTTGAACCGAAAACCGTAGCGTAACCGAAAAAAATACGGGTTGACTCCTTGAATTAATTAAGTTCAGTATGAAAACACACAAATTTTCTATGATAAAATTAAAAACCAACAATATCTGTTATTTGTAATTGCCCCACAATTAAGGTATGTTACAGAAACCTACCATCGAACTACAGTGAGCGACTTATTACTTGAACAATTACGGAGCGCTGCCAAAACCGGGCACACTTTTTCAACAGCATTTTGTACAGGTGTTCGAAACATCTTATGAAATACTAACTGCACATACACACAAAATAACACACTGCTTAACTATATTCAACTAAATAAACTTCTAGCCGAAAATACATAAATATTGAACTACACAACTACTGAAATCATAAGATAGGTCAGTAGAATGTTACATACCAAAGATTGAAGGTCAAGTTTACATTATCACATTTGCTTTTGTGGGTGGAGCATAAGAATCGTTACGTTATGCTTTACATAATACAATGTCAACATAAAAGTTGTGATTTTGCATTTCTTTCTAAAACAGATCATGGAATTTACATCTTTGTATTATTCACAACAAGAAATTAAAACAATCTTATGATGTATTTGCATTAACATTATTTTCTCTATTAGAAATGTATATATACATATAGGAATCGCGGAAAATGTGGTATTTTATTTTTCTTGAGAGAATTCACTGTTCTAAGCTTGTCTCATTTGGGAATCTGCACATCACTTTAGAACTGAACGGAAAGTCACATCGTCCCGTGGTAAGAATGTAGCCTACTTACTGTTACGATCCGATCTGATATAGTGTATCTGTATGACTATCTTTATGAAAAAAATTCGTAGGAACGAATTGAGCGTGAATTTGGCATAGTTAAACAATGAAAAATGCAAATGTTTCCGACTATGTACATTATAAGTTGATATTAATGTGAGTTAGCATTGAAAAAGTGCGAAGCGATAAACTGAGGGGTTGTGCACTTGCGTAGTCTGGTGTACACTGTGAATGTATAGCACAACCGTAGTCCAGCCGTAATTGTCAGACATATTCCAATCGTAACCCAAACGTAGTACATCACAGTCCCATGAAGTCATCTGTAGTCCATTGTAGTCCATCGTAGTCTGACCGTTGTCCAGCGTAGCCCGCCGTATTCTGTGGTCCGGTGTACACCATTTTTCGAATTGCATAACCCCTCGCGATAACCCCGTACGAAACTATAATTATTGATTTATAAAATTAAATGAAGAATGAATAGAAAATTGAAAGGGATGTCGGAAAATACGTTCAATAAAGGTTCAAAATGTGATGAGATTATAAAATGTTTAATGTGAAATCATACAAAGTAATATTTAAATGGACACTAACAGAGGTACTATTTAATTTGAAATAATCAAAATATTATCACTACTCTGTTTTTACTGTATATTTTGATTATTTCAAACTTTGATCAAAATATTATCACTACTCTGTTTTTACTGTAATATTTTGATTATTTCAAACTTTGAGAAGAGTTTGACTAGCGAGTCTGCCGGGGAAATCCCTTGGTACTCAAACCGTTTGATCAAACTCAAACCCAAAATCAAACTAGACTGTCGTAGTCAAACTCAAATTCAAATCGGTCGTGGAGTTTGAGTTTGAATGTTTGACGGCATCCCTAACAGAGTTTAAGTTTGCAACAGTTTTCCTGTCATATTTCTCTTAATGTCATTTCCGTTGTGAGAATTTTGTCACAGTAATGAAGTAATTTATTTGAGAGGTTGAAATTTTCAAAAGAAAATTGTTTCGTACATCCTAGGATGAACATGAGCAGTCATTCTTTTTCTGAATCGTAGTTCTGAACTTACAATTATATTCTTGTTAAAATGATCATATATAAGTAATCAAGTTTAAATGACTGGAATCTAAATTTTTAAATTTGCAATGTATGACTGCGTATTAGTCAAAGTTAACCGTTAAACCGTGTTTAATCAATTTTGATTTCATGAAGGACCATAAATTCTTTAAACACTATGTATTCGAAATAATTGAAATGTATTTATAATTAAAGTTGAACGAACAACGTTAATTATTTTACTTATAGAACGTTTTCACAAAATTAATTTCCCAAACGAAAAAAAAATAATGTGTTATAACCAATAATATAAAGAAATTTATTCAACGACTGTAAATGTTTACAAATAAAGGGAGAAACTAATTTAAAAAGTAGGGCATATTCGCAATGTCACATTCCATATCACTTGTACCAATTAAAATTATTTAACTAAATTTTACATCACACGCTCAACAGCTATAAGTATTGAACTTGTGATTGACTTATCACATTATTATAAATGCCAGTATCACCAGTGCATATATCACTAATATCGCTACTGTATTACTAGTATCGATACCTTATCACTAGTGTCGGTACGCGAGTTTTTTTTTTTTTTTTTTTTTTTTT
>JAQFYR010001135.1:0-10681 GCA_034694985.1 Campodea silvestrii
CTGGAAAGGGGTGAGTGAAGAATTCCTGTTTTGACTACTGTGAGTGACAATTAATACTTATCATTTGCTTTCGTATCATCCGTATTTCTAAAGTAGGATTTTTAGATAAGAAAATTTGCCAAATTTTTGTAGACCTATATATTGTTTGATGACAGTTTCTTTTGAGGGATGTTTGTTTTAAACATTGTCATGTATTTACTTGCTGAAACTTTTACACGAAGCACACTATTATGAAATTATGATTGGAAAAATAAATAAAATTATATTTCTTATCCTATACTGCAGTTTAATCTAAAAAAAATACTAGTTAAATATCATATTTTATTTGCTTCCTGGCATGTTCGATTTTTTTTTATCAAATATTTCATTTACTTTTAAGTTGATAGGCTATGTAAGTACTTATTCGAGTTTCATTATATTTTGTGCAGTGTAATTAAAAATATATTACAGAAAGGGGTAGATATAAGGTACATGAAGATCTAAATAATATACAGTTAGATAAAACGCTGAAAATTTGGGAAACTATAGTTGTATTATATAATATTATCAGTTACAGTGACGCAAGGATTTGCCCGACGGGGTTGTAAATCACGTCTAACGGAGGGGGGGGTGGTATAAGATATATTACAAAAACTATCTTCGGAGACGCAAATATAAATTTAGTAATTGCATAAAGGATAAAACAAAAACTGAAGCAGATCTTGGTTCTCAGCATGGTGGGCGGAAGTAAGAAATGAAAGAAAATCTACATTAAAAGAACATATCCGAGGGAAGAGAAATTTTACACTTTTTAGTTCAAGATGTGCTCATGTACAGCTTTAATGTCATTTTTAATTTTTTTTTTTTTTTGTATTCCGTTTGCTTTCCCGATGGTGGGTGAGGGGCACTGGGCGAAAGCTGTAGCCACCCCAGCTCCCCGGTGGCGCCACCACTAAAAATTATGCTTCCGTATTTTGATGGAACAATCTCGTATTACGGAGTCGAAATTCTTATATATTTTCTTCTTCTGTTTTCAGTAAACTTCCATTACGTCGTAAATCGAAGGCACTTCCTCCTCGTTTAAGTATTGTGAATTCAAACTTCCTCAAATCTGAACCTCTTACAACTGGATTTAATGCATCATCAACAAGTATCAACAGTCTCTCCAGTCTGCTCAAAGAAAGACTAGTTGTAAGTACAGAAATGAAATAGTTTTATGGTATTTTCGATAGCATCTTAAATAGACCTAAAAAAATACTAGTAAATATTCAAAACAAAAAAATGAAAACCAGTGGGAACAGCAATCCAGTGTTCAAAATTAAACACAGTGGTTTCTACCTTCCTGAGTTCTTCATTATTATTACTTTTTAAGCAGTTTCAGCAGGACCACTGATCTCATCTTCAGAAGAAAACGAATTAATAAAATCACAAGTATCACAGCACTTAGTCAGCAGTTGAAACAACAACAGATTTAAATACTAGTACACTGTAGTTATTATACAGTGATGGAATTTCATTTTTTATTAAATATTGTAATTTTATTAATTATTTTTCTCCTGGAAACGGGTTCGATGATCCTGAAACTGTTTGAGAAGTATTATTAATAATAACAATAATAATAAAGTGGAGAAGCGATTGTGAATGTTAAGAGAGAAGTGGTATTTAATATTGTTAGCAGTTTCAGTAAAGCCGACGTTGAAAATTGAAGAGTTATGGAAATGGGTTTCGGACCACCGGACTCCACATGTTCGGAACTTCGGATCCAAGAAAAAGTGATATTTAATGACCATTCAAAATGATAAAGAGACAATGATTATTTTGCGATACGATTATGCGATGAAAACTATTATTCCAAAATACAACAGCGCCATTATTCTAAAATAATGAACTCATTTTTAGATTCTGCTGTTAATCATTGACATGAATTCTCCGAAGGAATTCACACAACAAATTCCTTACTCGCTTTCAGAAAGCAGGTGGCAAGAATTATAAATTTTCTAATTCAGAAAATAAAACAACAGAATTTATCCTTAGTACAGATGACCTGGCTAAGGAAGATTTCATTCTTGGTATACCAAAGACTTTCTATCCGCACTACTGACTCTATACTGTTAATTCATTAATTAAGATATTTCTATTTGAGACTACACATAATCTCTCCAATTGACGGTTTAACATGAAATTTTATAAAATTAGCAAATTTATAAAATTTGATACGTCAGTTGTCTGTGTAAAAGTAATCTAAGAAACTTTACCCTACCACCAAACGAAGATCCCTACTCCCATTGCTATTTTCCAGCTTCGGGTATCAATGGTCTATGTTTGCTGTGTGGTCTATGTTTGCCATAGACCACTCTGTGTACCGTTTAGGCGTATACAAATAATTTCTTTCACTTTTCTATAACTGTTGGAAGCATAGTTTATAGGTTGAACGTAGACCACTCTACAAAATGTGTAGCTTACTGGCTTCACAGTTTTTCTCAAAAACATTAACGGTACGCAGACTAATCTGCTTCTGTATTTCCCAAATGTTTAAATGTGTATGTTACAAATCCGCACATTTTGATTTAATACCATTTGTAATATTATTTTCACCATGATTTATTTTACTTTTCAGATGACCATCCCTGGCATATTAAAACACAAGAGACCAAGAGAGTACAAACTTCAAGCATTTGTTGCATTTCTTTTCATCGCAATTACATTTCTAGTTGGATTCGCTTATGTTTTCTATCATGAACAAGTACTACAGGTAATTATAGACTTGGACTGCTTCGGATTTTCTCCTCGACTATTCGCCAGAGGAAATTATGCTTACGGATTATAGTGTAAATATTGTACTGAATATTAGAGGATGATAGGATCAATCAAACAGGTATTTTACCACCCTTTGGCCCCTCAGGGGACTACTTTCAACTATGTATGGAATATGGCGGGTATGAGAAGGATCGGCATGCGATCGTGATCTTTTGGGACTCATCAGGCATGCTGACACTGTTGCGGCGTTAAATCAGCATGCCTGATTGTCAGTACGCCTGATGAGTCCTCAAGGGACGAAACCACGGTCGCATGCCGAAACTTCCCATACCCACATTCTATACATATAGGTGACAGTAGTCCCCGGACGGACTACAGGGTGGTAAAACACCTGTCTGCTTGATCCTATCATCCTCTAATATTCAGTACAATATTTACATTATATAATTATCTTATGGGTGGTTTACCCACTTTAAGAAGTAATTCTTAGGGATTAATAAGTAATCGTACAAAAATAAACTGCATATGGTGAAAGCTGCATTCATTTCTGATACATAACACTGTGAATTTCGGGTCTAGGGCTATTTGACCAAAAAATAATTCGGTGCGTGGAAAATTCGGCACCAATTTTTTTTTATACAATAGAACGAATATTATTAAAATATTCATGAAACCTTTCAGTTCAATTGCTGTATAAAATGAACTATTAATAGATACTTATGTTGTTTGTCTGACAACCAAGAACATACTGTAAAGTCAGCGCCACGGGAACATGCTTTCATATTGTCGTCTACACGAAAATGTAGACCATCCACCGTGAAACCTAACCGTATCAAACTTTACCTAACCTCACCTACCCTTACCTGTCCTATGACCCTACCAGTAATATGTACTATGTTGAAATTATAAATTAACACAATTTTTTAGAGTTCAGGACCGAATTGCATGAAAAGTTCAGGACCGAATTGCATGAAAAGTTCAGGACCGAGTATTACTGAACGTTTTCAAAATTTCGCCAAATCCTAGACGCCGAATTGTCTTATTCCAGTGAATTCCTAATGCATATCTGAATTCTCTTCATGTGGAAAAGAGATATTAAAATGTAATTTAGTTTCGGAAGTATCCGGTTTTTGAAATCAAGCTGGAAATCACCAGTATCAGAAATCAAGCTTCCATAAAATGTAAAATATCCGTAATTTATTCTAAAACTATCACCATTAATCGTCACAAAAACCATATACAATATAATCGTCGTCAAATATCCTTTATTATGTAGTTGCATGAAGTGCAAGAAAGTTTCATCAACGTCAAGTAAATAAAAATTAGATTACGCCAATGCAATAATGACACATAAACAGCATGTAATCATTTGATAAATAGAAAGTTTGTTAGATTGCATGAGAAAAGTGTGACACGGATTCGTGAAGGTATTGAGATATTTTGGATCATTATGCAAATATACTGTAATGTCATGCAAGATATAAAGTTTATTTTTGATATTCCGAAACTGGTGAAATAAATAGTGTATGCTTAAACTGAGAAGCGCATTTTGCAGAGATCCGAAACTGAACTATCGTACAATCTTGTTTCGTCATTACTAAACAATTATATCAATTTACCATCAGCTTTTTCTTGAGACATTTTAATGACTGTACATCGTTCAGAGGATCACAGTGTTTCTCTAAACTATTTCATTTTTCATTTCAGCGAGCTTACTTCGATCGTGTTCGTTTTAGTCAGGAAGAACGTCGACTTCGAATCTTCAATCGTCATGGATCTGAAGTTCTTTATGGATGGTTAGGAGCAACAATACCTTCATTTATACCAGGTACAACAAACATTGCCAGAAAATTTACGACCTCTGATTCAATTTTCTTTATCAACTTACTGCGAAATGACACATGACTTTGTTCAACCCATGGCACTCATTTTGCATGATTAGTGAATACACTGCAACGAAGGGTTTAAGAAAATTTATATTTGTACTTTTAGTTGATATCAATGATTTTCAAAGTTACTGAATTGCACTGAAGAACGCTTAGAATCTAACATCTTACAATATTTTGGACTTAAGAAAACGTGAAAATTAATTTACCCGTATATTGAAGAATTGGTATAAGCGGCATTCCTTTTGTAGGTTTCCCATTATTCGGGTCTTTCAGACTAGTCTTATATTTATGATTATTCGTTACATAGTTTAAGCAACGTTGTTTTTACAATCATCTGCTCCGTTAATGATATCATCGAACATTTTTTTTAAAACTCTCGTTGGTGGAATTACGACTAAAAAAAGATTATACCGAGCACTTTAAATACCATCAAATCATTTCATATCAGAGTTCTTATTGTTTCTGTAAGAATATTAGCTTTCAGGTATGAAGGTTACATAAAGTTTATAAATCTACTGAAAAAGGATGATGAAAATAATGATTGATACCATATGTTTTGAACAGTACATACTGAGAAGTAATTATATCACAAAACTAAAGCATTCTTAATCTAGCCGCATACTACGTCGGATCGGATTGAAACGGACGATCCGGAGATCCGCTGATCGAACGGATTTTCTCACTTATCGTTGAGTTAAATGGGAGAATTTACTCCTCTATATATTCCGATCCTATACGACGTGCTGTACGGTCTTTCATCTATATAAATCAATCAATACAATATTTTTATTCATTTCCGATTCGATGTGTAGTATGTACGATAATACTTCCAAACTTGCTCATTTACGAAATGGGATCTCTGCTTCAAAATAACAACTGTCGATTTTGAAAACATTACAAACAATATGAAATTTTTATGATTTATTTTCAACTATTTTTTTTCAGGCTATCACTGCATGGACGATTCGAAACCCTCCTACGCTGAAGACGAAGAAATCTGTTTAGAATGGGAAGACCAAGGGAAACTCAATATGTTTCCAGTTAATGTCGAATCAGAAGAAGTACGTTGTTACCGAGTTGTCTGGGAAAGCTTGAATCCGAACATGAATCCGACGGATTGCTACGACATGTCCGAACGACGAGGCTATTGGTACGGTGGCGGCGACATGGCGAGTGGTGATTGGCCCTTGGGGGGAACCAATATGGAGATGTCACCATTTGTCACCGGTGATAAGCGGTTTAGTGCTTGGGGTAACGCGTTAGGGCGGTATTTTATTAATTCGCGTGGGGCCGCGTTGACCGTTTCGTCCGATACGCCACTGTATGTTTCGATTAACGGGAGTAATAGTGAAAAGTTGTGTTTGCAGGGGCGGTTTGATGATTTTGCGTATGTGTATAATCGAACAGTGTTGCCCACGTTGAATTATACAGTTTGTACTGCGGATGATATTGCAACGTTGCATAGTTTCAATACGGATAAAAGTCTGTGGGACGGTCTTAATAACGATGATATCAATAAAGTGTATGAGTTACTCCATCAACCCGTCTGGAAGCTGAGTCTTAAAGATGCTGTACAGGACACAATCCGTAATCATTCCGACAGTATTGCCAAGTTAGTACTTCAGGGAACAGTGTTGTTAGATGAATTTTGGCAACGTCGGTTAGGTGATCTGACGGTTGATGAGCAACGTTTTGCACACCTGGATGACGTTTTTGAGATTATCCATCGAAGAGGGTTTAAAATTGGAATAACTGTCCAACCGTTCTTCAGTACGGATTCCGTTAATTATCGTGAAGGTTTGGAAACCGGTTTGTGGCTTAAGGAACGTCATGGAAGAGTTCCGGCGTTGACTCAGTATAAGTATTTGGACAGTGCTGTCGTGTTAGATGTTACTCATAATCAATCAATAACGTGGTTTGAGGGCAAGCTGTTACCAATCCTGGAGAAGTACACTGTGGATTTTGTATATTTGGATTTAGGAACATCACACGATATACCGTTTTATTACGAGCCTCGAAAACCGTTTGTGAACCCGGATATGTTTTTGAAACAGTTTACGGACGGGTTAGCGTCGTCATTACCGGTTCTCGCCACTTCAAGTGCGATATCCCGACCTCGAATGCCGGCATTCGTTTCGATGTCACCGGCACCATCGGAATGGTCTTCTATGGAAAGCATTATTCCGACTGTTCTCTCACTAGGGATCTCTGGTTACCCATTCTTGCTTCCAGGGGCTGTCGGTGGCGACACCTTGCCATCGGGCGAGAAACTACCAAACATGGAGCTTTATATGCGTTGGATGGAACTTGCGTATTTTTTACCCGTACTTCAATTTTCAGTTCTGCCGAGTGATTTTGAAAACCCGATCGTTGCCGAGTTGAGTCGGAATCTAACGAAATTACGGAAGAGTTTAGTGACGCCGTTAATGAAACGGGCGACCGAGGAGGCGTTGAATACCGGATTGCCGATTATTCGACCACTTTGGATGCTCGATCCGTCCGATCAGAGCTGCTTACGCGTGAACGATGAGTTTTCGATCGGGGACGATCTTCTAGTAGCGCCGATTCTTGAAGAAGGTACTCGGGAACGTGAAGTGTATCTTCCGAAAGGGGTTTGGAAAGACGGTCTTGACGGGAGTCTGCGGAAAGGAGAACGGTGGATTCATAATCATAAAGTGAAATTAGAACAAATTTCACATTTTATAAGAATGCCGGATGGTACTAGACTTGCGCCAACACTTGCAAAAATAAATAAGAAGAAATGAAATATGTTTTAAATATTTTTTTAAGAAAAGGAGAAAGAAATAAAGAAAGGACACTAGGTAGGAAAGTACATTCCAAAGTTGAATTGAAATTACATTTTAGTGATTATTTTCGTAGCATTAAAATGTGTTTTTCACGGATTCGTGATCCCTCTTTCGTAGAACTCTAGAGTCCTTTTTGGAGTGATAGTTTATTTTAATATAATACACCATTATAAAGACATTTTTATCAGTATTTTGTTTTATGAAATTTTCGTTTTTTAGAAGTTGTGAATTTTTCTTTTTAGTGAGCTTTTATTAATTTATTAGAAAAGTTGTGTATAGTACGTATTAGTTGCTCAATGTAAAAATGTAAATGTAATAGAGAAATGGAATACAAACTTTGTGTATAATTATCTATTATGAGCAACCTTGTATAACTGTGTACATTTGTGTAATTTGTAGAAATATAGAAAGTTTCATTAAATGAATGTTTTATTAATTATAATTTGCGCATTTTCTAATATTCTGGAACTGTGATTTATTGGCAAATATTTCTACAGTATTTGCACATTAATGAAAACTCGAGTTATTTCTGTTCTTTAAATCTTTCTGATATTAAAATAGAATCCGTTGTTGTTATTTCAGACCAACATTCCGAATTATTTGCTGATTTCAGATGATTAACGAAATCCTTCCCGAAAACGTATCTATTTTTTAGATAGAATACTTTAATAATAAAACTCATCAAGCACCAGTCCAAAAACAAATGTGTTGAAAGTACTTTGCTTTTCGGATAAATATTTCAATATCATGTTAAAAATCAATACCAATATTATGTATTAATTTTATTAACTTTTTATGCTGGAACATAATATTACATTTTTTTTTTTTTTTTTTAAATTTTTCTATCATTGGAAAACAAACTACGAGTGATGTAATTGGACGAAATGTCGAAATTCTTGAAAAAAATCTAGCTGTCAGGTATGTTTCATTGGTCTAGAAACTAGAAATGATTAGAACGAACAATGGAACAACAGCTATATTATATACTTAGGCCGACTGGTGGTTCTCTTATCTTTAAGAGAGTTTTTGATGGTGACGTTTCGCTCTTACTTGTGACGTCACACCTAAACTGCTATCCTGCTGGTATTCTCGTTGGTGATGATTAACGTGAATGTCGTGAAACGTAAAGACCCAGATATACTCAGTCGTCAGTCGCCAGACTCCACAAACCAGACCAACTCTACAACTCCATGTTATTCTTCCATAAGAGGGGAACTGCAGCAGACGAAAAACGTGAAAAAGACTGGTCTGGAGACCAAATCTGGACGAAGTATATATGGGTCTTAAGAGTCAGCCATCCAATAAATTGGAGTTCCACGTATCGACCAGACTATTTATTGTTCAATTTGAACCAGAAGAAGATATTGTAAGTTGTAAATATGTTGCGCAGTCAGCATATTGTTGGCAGCAATAATATTACTGACTAATAAAACTGTAAATTTGAGTTCAGGAGATACCATAAAAGCTGAATTAGGAAATCATAAGAACTGAACATATTTTCGAGATGAAATAACAAACCCAGTATATATAACTCTACAAATCAATGCTGTATTGAATATTATATGAGACCTCTTTGACGTCATCATTAGAGTGTTGAGGAAGAAAGCTATAAAAGTTACCTCAACTATATTTATAAGATATTTCCCAGTATCATTTTTATATTTATATCTCAACCTTTTCAAGGTAAAAGGATAATATATTATATGTGTTGTGCTTTCCACATTCTTTCTCAGATCAAGATTAAAATATTATATGTTTACCCTTATTAACTACGATGTAATTAAGGGCTGGATCACAAACAACTTCGCCAAGTTTTGCCTATTTTTGATCCCAAATCCCATCTCATCCACACAGGCGCGGATCCAGGAATTGGGCAAGGAGGGGGCTAAGATCAAAATTGAAAATTACTCAATAGATTTACAAATAAAAACTTTCAATGCATATTCCTATCCCAATCTAACACAACTTATTACGGATTAATTTTCTATTGAGGCTTCAGCATGCTATTTACTGAGGTTTGCAGATATAGATTGAACCTGCATGTATGAAGATTACATATAAATGCATTAATCTGATCTGCTAGAAATCATTAATTAGGGTTGTCGTTTAAAGTTGCGTTCACAAAATAGCTTTTTACAATAGAAGCTGTGAGCGAATGAGAATTCCTGCTTGCGATGAATTTTGAAAATGGCCTGAAACTGCACCCAGTGTATTTGTGACCAACTTTAAACTGTGCAAACAGATAAATTCATATCATTCTATTGAAGTAAGCTTTAAAACTTTGTTAAAATAACTAACTAAGAGAAAATTTGAATAAATATGAAAGTACTCACCCGCTGGAAGTTATACTCGCACACTATAAATAACAGGCACTGCACGCTGTTTTGTGAATGCAAATTTAATTGTGCTTGTTTATAGTGTGCAAGTATAACTTCCAACGGGTGAGTACTTTCATATTTATCCAAATTCTGTCTTAGTTAGTTATTTTAACAAAGTTTTAAAGCTTACCTCAATAAAATGGTATGAAAGGTACCTTTTGCACAGTTTAAAGTTGGTGACAAATACACTCGGCTCAACTTCAGATCATTTTTAAAATCCATCGCAAGCAAGAAATTTCACTCGCTCGCAGCTTTTATTGCAACCAGGCTGTTTTGTGGATGCACTTTAATACTTACTCATATTCATATTCCAAGTTCCTTTTGCATCAATTTTCATCCCACTTGTTTCTGCTTTCATTCTGTAATCACCAGACCCATGAAGTTTTGGGATTTCTACTTCCACATCAATCGTGTTGGTTGCGTAATTGGGACTAAGGATAGAGAGATTAGCATTAGAATTTACAAAATTCAAGAAGGAGAGTAAAAATTAAACTCCGGGAAGGCCTATTTTCGATTGTGTCATTGTGGTTTTGTGATATTTTATTCGGTTTAATGAGGCACTTAGTGCTTATACACACTATTGCGACTGCTGAACTCAAGCGCCGATTCTGATTTTTATTTCTCCTCCAAATTGAAATCGCACATAGGCCAGTATCAAGGAGGCGGCCGTTGCTGGTTTCTGAAGAGCCGTTGCTCGTTTGTGAAGTTCAAATTGGAAGCACAGGTATATGCAACCAGTTGCATGAGGAGACGCAATAGTGTGTAACAGCACTTAAAATGGCAAAATATATTTCAAATATACAGGGTGATTATAAAGTCACACACATTTTAAATAATTTATTGTAACATCAATTTACAAGATATAAGAACA
>JAQFYR010001136.1:0-10674 GCA_034694985.1 Campodea silvestrii
AGAATACTGTGCTGAATAATCAGCTTTATTCATTCAGAATAATATTCCGAATAATAAAAAAGTGTTTTTATTAAATAAAACATGTTTCTTTTATGATACTGTATCAAAAACAAACGGAAAAAAAATGTTTCTATACAACACCAGAGCTCTATCAGTTCATTGTTCTTTTAAAAAGTTCATAATCCATTTCTTCATATGCCTAGTGAAACACATTTAGTGTGTACTCAAGCATCATTATGCTACTGTATTGTGTGAAGATAGTTATGCATAATGATTTTGATGCTTTATGAATTCACCAGAACAATTGCAATTCAGAAAAATAAGTCAAACATTTTAAATAGTATGGAATCATGAAAGTTTTCAGTTCAATAAAGAGAAAAAAATATTCAAATTTTTAACTGGTTGGTATGTCACTTTTTTTTCAACAGTTATAAAAGAGAATGAATTAAAACAAATATCATAATCTTAATAATAATAAAAAAATAAAAAAAATTTAAAATAAGCAGAACTTTAATTTTAAATTATAAAATGTTAATATAAATGATAGGTAGAACTCAAAATAAATGGTAGCCAACTATTATTATTCATGAAATTTCACGATTGGTATAGGCCCTAGAAAGCCCCTAGTGTTTTTAAAAACATTAAAAAAAATATGAACAAATTACTAAATTACATAACACTCATCTGTCATCTCTTTCAAATTTAAAAACATTTGCGGCAAAAAGTTATTAGGATATTTGAGACAAAAATCAGTTTTTCGTACATTATTTACTAAATGGGAAATTGGGGATATATTTACGGTAGCCTACAAGGGAAAAACTGAATATTTCCCAGGCCAATAAAAAGACCAGTTTAAACCATGGGTGGTAAAAAACATTGTCAACCCTAAATTAATGAAAAGAAAAACTACGGCCAATATCACCCAAGTACCCTACCTGTTCTGGCGTATTAACCTGCCCCATTCTCAACTCTGTATTCATCTCATTATCACACGTTAACACTGGCGCCTTGGACAAGGGCTGACTCAACCTCGCAACCATCGGACTAAACCTGAACCCACTCCCACTATTCAACTCTTCTAATTGTTTCACTAACACCGGACACGGAGGTATATCCTCATGTTTCACTGCCGTAATACGAAGACACTTTGCTGCTATCACTGGTGTAACGGTGTTCACTGCGATGGTACGGTGTTTCACTGGTACGTGTGTGGTGCCTACTTCACGGGTCATGGCTTTCACGGTTGTGCCGAAGTCACGTTTGGTTGGTGAGGTGTTTGTGAGGGTAGCTTGGTGAGCGGCGGAGAGACGAGCGACGCTAGCTTTCAGAGCACGGAGGTGAGGTTCGTCTGGAATGAGGGATGTTCGGAGTTAAATTTGGAGATTATTTTGAAATTAGGTAATTTCAACACAGTTGTTTTAAATGACAGATATCTATGCCTAACTGACAGATAGTAATTGAAATTACGCCCTATAGCATTTCATTAACTGTATTTTAGAAGAATTTAATTTTGAACTAAAAAGTACAGTGCACAAAAAAGTATGGATGTTTTAAAATAATGTAGGCTTATTTTGAAGCTCATTATTTAATTATTTCTAATAATAAATAAGATTGTCACAAAAAGCAACATAAAATATTTTTAAAACGCACTGAAATCTGTGATTTTCTTGTAGGCTATTAAACACATACATAACTGGAAGAAAATTTTAACCACTCTTATTTAAAAAACTTGTTCACACAAATTTTGACAAATTATTATATTTCTATTCACTACATACACCATTGATCTTCACAACTTATTTTTTTTCCATGCATTTCTTTTCCTGAACATACCTTCAGTTTCATTTCCTGTAGAAATGGATGCAGAAGAACTTCTTATCCCATTCATACTTTTATGTGTTTTATCTTCAATGGTCTTAGAAGCTGCACTCTTTAATTGACCTACAAGATCTGCATTCTCCTTTTGAAGGTTAGACAACTTCACCTAGTTGCAAGAAGAAAGAATAATTTATAAATAAATAACTAAACTTAATTAAAATGTGGTAAATTGTAGTTATAAAGTACTCCTTCAGAAATATTATGGATGCTAATAAATTATAATGTAAATATCATACTGAATAGCTTATTAGAGGACGATATATAGGATTAAGCAGACAGGTGTTTTACCACCCTTTAGCCCCTCAGGGGAATATGGTATGCATCTGCAGTGTCGTCCCTTCAGGGCTGATACTCCTGAAGGAAAGCAGGCTGTGGTAGCATGTCAAACTCTCCCATGCCCATATTCCATATGAAGCTAACAGTATTAGTTCCCTGAAGGTTTAAAACACCTGTTTACTTGATCCTATCATATTCTAATATTTAATAAAATTATAACTAGGCTAATATACCTTATGGCTGGTTTACCTAGTTTAAAGTAATAACTAACAAAATTTGAATAATAAATTAGTCTAATTCGGAACCATAAAAAACAAATGAATGTTTATCAAAAACGTATTGTAATTATATTTTATAATATTGACTTCAACAATATAAATGATGCTCCTAAAAAAAATAATTATTCTAACTTAACTCAAAGAACCATACAATCTAAAAAAAAAAAAAAAACACCTGAACAGCTCTCAATATTAATTAATTTACAATTAATTATATAAATTATTACAAAACTGCATGCAGTGTATTACTACAGAAAAAGTTAACATCACAAAACTCTACCTGTATGTACGACACAAGAATCTGCAACCACGTTAAGATGAAAATCATAATGGCAAATTAATATTGCTAACAAACTCTGCAAACACATTACCATCGAACAAATATTACGAACATCTAATAATAATCCCCTACACTGATAAGAAATCCATCACATCACCTAGGAGATAACCAGTTCTAATCAACGCTGACAGAAGGGCTTTTGTTATTAAAAAGAATGCAATATTTAATTAAAGGTTATGTTTACTTTTACTATCTAATAAAAGAACAATAAGAACTCCAAACACAAATGTGATAATAAGAAAATAAAAACATACCCTACGCTCAAACAGTAGACAACAGAGTACAATGTATTTATTTTACATATTTTAAAAGTCTGAATTACCAGAACTTGTTTTTTGTGTTTTATTTTCCCGAGTAATAAATTACATGAAGGGAAATAAAACTCAAACAATGGAAAAATCATCGCATGACCCTAGAATTATCATACCATGCAATCAGTGAATTCTTTAATTACAATAATCAAATAATAATTATACTTACTACAACAGTTACGGCCAGAAGAAGATAAAACAAAGTAATCTTTATTGCACTTTTAAGAACCACAAAAAAGTAAATACACAAAAAATTACTTACTTATTGCATATTATTTTCCTGTTTTTATGACTGAGTCACAATATTTCCCAACGACTGAGTGTTATTTTTACCTTCTGCTGTTGAAACAGATATTGGGAAATATGAACCAGGAAAAATAAACTTTAGAATAAGTAAAAAAGTTATTTATTTTGGCAACAATGTGTAAGAAATAAAAAAGAAGTATTGGCTGTATTGACATGTTTAAAATTAAAAGCAAAGTTGGTAATTATTTGAGTAACTAAAATTATAAGAAGTAATTATTTAAAGATTGTTATTGCTAAAGGGTTTGATTCTTTTTCAAGTGTTTCATACATCTAATAATGATATTATCTATGATGATGTTACATGTATTATGATCGTAAATTACACTGATAAGAGTTGACATGATTTAATATTCCAAGAAGTGGCTTAAATTAATAACTCATAATGTTATGCAACTTTGTTGGACTATAATAATAAACTTTGTTGGACTATAATAATTACAGTTGAAATATATTAATTAATTCCATGCAATCTAGGCTACTACAATTTTATTTATAAATATTTTCTTGATTTTAAGACTTTGGAACTTTTTGATACTATAATTAGGATTGCTTACATACCTGTAAATGCAACTATAAATAAGCTTACAACTAAAGTTTCTGTTTGAAACAACATTTAAAGCTCTAAAAATAATGTGCATAAGTAATAATAGATTTCTTATCTTATAAATTACAACACTTACTGACTAAAACAGCACCTACCATGAAACATTTACCACTATTGGAATTTGAAACTGAAAACTTCAAACCTCAACTTAACGATTTTATAAACTTCTATAACAAGAATTTCTATAAAAAGTATAAAAAAAAAAAAAAAAAAAAACTTCGGGATACAAAAAAACAAACTTTTATAAAAGTCCCCAAACAATCGCTCTACCTTATCAAACTCACTACCACAACAAATCTTTAAAAAAAAAACTGTACAACAAAACAAACAAAAAACTTTTTCCGGCTCACCTCTAAAACGGGTATAGTCTTGACCATTTCTTCCAACTCCCTCATCCTCTTCAAACTGCAAGCAATCTGGTCCCGAATGTGCTGAAGAGGACAAACAAACAAACACTGATTAACTATTCACTGTTCATAATTCACTTTCTAAAGCAAGCATAATTCCCCTTCCTCTGAGGGGGCATAAGAACTCTTAGACTGCTACAGTCCACTGCTGCTTGACTTCATGGGTCTGTAGTCAGTACTTGTAGCATGTGGCGATGTGAGAAATTTACATGAAGGTGTGTTTGGTGGAAAGAGGGTGGTCATTGAAGCTTGCATGGTTTTTTATTACAGTAGTGTTACTGCTACTTTATTACCTGGTGGTTAAAAAGGGTGGTAGCGCCAATTAAGGTGGGAGTAGAGGAGATTAGGAAAAGTGTTTTGATTTAAGAAGGTTTTGTTTTTACTCTTTTGTTAATAATTTATTTCAATTGGCTAAAGGAAACAATATTCAATTATAATTTATAAATGTTTTAATTCTTCCTTAATTAATGAAATTTCACAGCACATTTTTTTATCTTCAGTAGGACTATTTTTCTTTTTTTAAAATGTGAATTTTTTTTAAGAACATGAGTATTATTTGTCAGTTTGAAAAACCTTGGAGAGGCACTTAAATTTTACACAATTTACTGTGATTATATATTAGATTTGATGTACTTTTGTATAAAAACTCATGTATTTTTTAAGCTACACATTTAATTATAGGATGGTGCATAAAAAATCTAACCAAAATGACTTGCAAATCTTGTACCATATATTCAACAGCTACACTATAGCATGAATACGGTACACTACAAAAAAGTCATTTTACACTTTAACAAAAATTCCTTTAAAAATATAATATCACTAAAAACAATATAAACAGCAGCGTCATTACAATTAACTGACATACAGTACAATTTACTTACAGCTAACGACATGGCAATACATTTCACCTACAGCACAACTGCGACTGATACTAATAAAAAACACAAACATGCATAAAAAAATCTGCCACATACAATAAATTTCCCCTGACGCAGGTACTGCAGATGTACGCTCTCGTTACAACTACAATTTCCTACTAGACTACAGGGACAGTCAACCTTCCTATATTATAATATATTCATGCAATCAATATCAACTTAGTACGGTATAAAAACATAACATACAAAATGACCTTCTGAACATGCAATGGAAAATAATACAAGTTTAAAAAAAAAATAAAGTACAATAATAATATAAAGTTATATTTACCCATAGCACTTGAGCCGTAACTGTAACCTCTTCTTGGAGCAGCATAATTGTGGAATAATGAATTAGAACAATGAAATATAAAATGTTATCAAGTTTTATTGTATAATCTTATCACAGTTTGTGACTCCCCTAGATGTAATGCTCATGGAATGTTTTTGACTCTTTTTTTTTCACACTTGAATAATTGTACTGCATTAAACTAGTTTTTGCAATCAGGCAGGTAGCAAGCAGCTGGGAAAGAATTATTTAGTGGATAAAAAAAGTGAGGGAAGTTGTAATCAAATTGTTAAATCTTTTTTTCACCCTAAAGGATGTATTAAAGCAGGTGTCTGAAATAATAATATAATTCCTAGGATAAAAAAAAACTTGCATGCAATGTTTTTTGTGGTAAACAAAGATTATATCATAAATGAAACATAAAACTATTTTTAGCTACGCTATAACAGACAATAACATTGTTCTCTCTTAAGTAATAAAATAATTATGCTTCTTTCATTTTAAACTAGAACTACCTCAAGGCTAAAAACAGAGTATCCTACTTCAATTGATAATGTGAGACTACTATTTCACGTCTGACTTGACATAATGTTTTTACAGTATATTCTCGGATGACCGACCATGGGGAACAACCTTTTGCCACCCCCACCCACCCGCCTCCCACTCTATTCAGACTATCAATACTGTCTCAGAGTGTAATACATGATTGATTACACAGCAGTACTTCACAAAATGTCAATGAAGATTAATACAAGAAATACGCTATTTTATCTACGGTACTACGGTAATGTTTACATCATCGGAGCGCGAAATTAAGTTCCTTTCATTTATAGAAATATTTATTTTTAATTAGGTGACGTATATTCTTTTCTTTGTTATTATAACGTCGCGTTATTTTGTGTTGTATACTTCTTGTAATATTTTAAACACGTATTTGATACGGTACTTCGATTATAATTAAGTGTACACACCTAAATGCAAATTGGATTGGATTATGCAAATTGGATTATGCAAATTGGATCGCCATAAAAATTACAAGACGTACGTTAAAAGTATTTTTATTTTTTAAAACATATTATCGTGTTCATAATAACCCAAAGAACGACAAAGAAAGAAAAAAAGTTCTCATGAATTTCTGCTGTGTATTATAATTATTTTTATGATAATTGACGTAAAACTCTCACCAATCCGTCCACTGTGGATGTTTTTAAATTCCGATACAAATATTTAGCATTATTCACATTAATCTTCGTAAAATAATCTATAAGCTAAACGACGAAATAATGCTAAAATAAACAATTTACCGTAAACACATCGTAAATCATGTTACACATCAGGTAAGGTTAGTTCTTGATATTGTTTTTTAATGTTTTATTACAGAAAAAAAAGAAAAAGAAAGACTAGAACAGTAGGCCTAATGTTACAGGTTAAATACGATTTACGAAATTTATTTTAAATATTTTGAAAATAAGGAGCATAGAGTAGGGTAAATTATTATAATTTCTTCACTAACTTATAAAATCGTGTCTCTAATGCTATAGATTTGGATCTTTTGAAGACGTATTTGCTAAAACAACAGAGAAAATAATTTTAATCTTTGAAATAAAAATAGCTTGGAGTCAACCTCATTTTAAATATTGAATAAGGATCTTATTATTGGAATTCCATTAAAACATTCTCGTTATATTTCACGCCGTTCTTTGGGTATGATGTTCGTCCGGTTATTATAAATATAATAATATTATATATAATGGAGTGATTATTGTATTTATTAATGACGTCGTCATAATACTCATAAATCTCAAGTATAGTTGTATAATCTTTATCTTTTTAAAATACCGTACTGGTACTCTTATACATTAAAGTTTTATTTTGCTACAAACTTATATTTACAGACATAATAGTAAAAGTTTGAAGGTATAACAATGCTTTATTGACACCTCATAGCGGCAATTTACTTTTTATTCGTTAAGAAGGCTTTACATTTTCTATTGTAATCAGTATATTACATAATGAACCTTTATTTTTACTACAAGCATTACGTATATATGTCTCATTATTACAACAGCTTTGCGTAACTCGTAAATTCTATACTCATAACGGATTAAATCCACCTTTTTTACACACAATCATGTTAACGAACCATGAACTAAGATTATGTGTTATTTATAGCATAGTAAGTTAAACGCTGTATATGTATACAATATGCTTTAGAGTTTAGACATTGAGCAAATATATATACATAAAGTAGTGTAATATTGTTTTATATTTATAAAAGAATGTTAAGCGCTCTGGATATAAATTTAGATTTCCCCCCTGTCACAATACAGAGGTACCGGTACAAGGATGGTATATTATAAAAATCTTTTTAAAAAATCGTTTTTTACTGTATCAAGAAGCCTTTCAACAGCCTTGGCGTAATATTTTTCCGATCATTATTTAGTATGTACTGTACTATATCATTATATTTTTTACTCTTATTTCTGCACATTTTGCACATTGCTATTTTAACTTTTAAAAATGCGTTGAGTGATGTACCATTTAGGTATCGGCGCGGGGATTTTAAAATTTTCATTGGGGTAGCAAAAATTCAAAGTGAGAAAAACGTTATCATTATTTTTTTTATCAAATAAAGTATAAATAATAATACTTGAATAAACACGTGTTTTTCTTGGAGCAAAATTCAAAAGCATTAACACTTTAGTCTTACGGACTTGCATGTATGTAAATAAAGCAATGAAGGGGGAAATTGGAGCTCGAGAGAAGTGAGGACAAAATTTTTACACCTTTAATATAATGTCACTTTGTATGCGATTTTTAGTTTTTTACCGCTATTTTTCAGAATTTTGCATTTTTCACTTCTTTATCTTTCGTTTATAGTACAATATTTTTAGTTACACAAGTTTGAGTGTAAGAGTATACAAGTGCTGTTTTGAATTCGATCATTTTTCTGTTCATCCACTCACTGAAAAGTTATACAGTAAAGTAGTCGGAAAAATATACTTTTTCATTGAAAAATAGGCGCACCTTCCAATTATTGCACAATAATTTCTTGTTAGACTCAAGAAGGTATTAGAAAACTATGTTTCAGGATCTTTTAAAATTTGATGTTCATATAGTAGTATAATATGTCTAGGATATTTTTAAAGTTATAACACATCTAGGCAGATTGCAAAATCATCCAATATTTTTTTTAAATGTCAAAATCACAAGAGTACTTTCCGAGCTCAGTATATCCAATAACCCATGTTGTAGGCCCTATCTGTTACTTGATCTTGTGCCCAAGGGACTCGAATTCCCGGATACCCAATGAAAACGTGAGAACAAAGTTACAATCTGAAAATGGCTATCCAGCTTTACCTTTAATATTATATATTTTGAGAGGCAACAACATAGGCCTAATTTATTACAACAAAATCGTCAACACTCACCTTTAGTTGAATTTTGCTATTTTCTCTATTTTTATGTATTGCATGCAAAAATAATTTAACATTTTCTGGTCTGTGAAATTTTATAAATGAATTTACAAATTCTTATAATATATTATAACAGAGAATGTAGATTACAGTATATCAGAATATGAATAGCAGAGCAGTATAATATACTGTAGCGTAGTGAAGTCATTTGATTTTACAAATGACCTAGGCCTACCTGATGCCGTTAAGGTCACATGCACATGATGCAATTCATCTGTTAGGAAACCATATGATGAATCTGTTCAGGTGATGACACCGAATCCGACAGTTTTAAAATGAAAATTTGTGAAAAAAGACAGGAATGTTGAATGAGCGATCAAATGAAATCTTTTAATTGATTGAAAGGTTGATAGAGGTATCTTTCAAACTTTTTTTTTTAAATTCCTTCAATTTATTTTAGGAAGAATATTATTTCGAGAGATTATCATTAAGTATTTCCTCAACTTGAACAAATCAAATTTTTTAGAGTCTTCGAATGTGAAGGGTTTCAAATAATAGAAATATGAATATTTTGACTTCTGTACTGCTATAGTCACAGTGTCATCTTCAATCATTGCATTTTTAATAGAAACAGCAAATAGCTAACTAATCAGTGTTGATCGTGGCCATTGATTTCAATAAAACTGGTACATGTCAGCATTCCATTGTGATGGACTCAGAGTCAGTGTCAACACTTTCATTTAGATCCATGTCTCCTATGATGACATCCTGTCGCATCATGCCATATTGGATTCAGTGTGCATGAGGCCTATAAACTCAACAGATTATTCAATTTTCACCCTTCATAAGATCATAACATTACTTATCTTTGATGCTTTAACCATTTGACTGCCACATACGCCGATATAAAGAGCAATAAAATCGGCGTTTGGCATTAAGAGGGTTAAACACAATTAAATGAAACAGTTAAAGCTACAATTACTTCCTCAGTTCCTGTTTGATAATACATCTAAATATCAAAACAGTTTTACAACTCTTATAAGTCTTGTACCACATGCCAGTGTGTGGCAGTAATCCTATTAAGCTACATTCAAATAAAATAATAAATGCACGCGACATTGTATTGAAGCTTTGCATAGTTTGGAAATCATTATAGATTTATTAAACAACTTTTAAATAATTATACACTACAGGCATTGTTGCAATAAATTAAAGAATAATTTCATTTTAAGACAAAGAAATCATCCACTTGTAGGAATTTATTGCAACAATGCCTATAGTATATATAGCCTGTATATATAGCCTATATATATACAGGGTGTCCCATAAGTCTGGCAACACTCCTGTATCTCATAAACCATACATTTTTGATACATAGTGTAAATTTGAAATATGCATGAAAAAATAAATGATTATAATTGGAACACAAAAATTCGATGCAACTGTCACGTGACGAGCTACAGGACGGCCAACTTTCTTAAAAAGATAGGGAATGGTCTTCGATGAATAGGAAAAAGTTGTTGCTCTTTCAATTTTACGCTCAAAAAACATAAATATGTCGTATTATTTTTATTCTGAACACACTTTCTTGACCTCCGAAATTACCAATATTTCATGACTTTTACAGCTGAAGAAGGGGAAATATATCA
>JAQFYR010001137.1:0-10673 GCA_034694985.1 Campodea silvestrii
GATTATCACGGAATACTGGCATGTTATAATTATATATCAAAAGATACCACATGACCTGAAGAATCTAATTATGTGTGTCTCGTCTTGGTAATATCTTGTAAAGTAGCGATGCCAAAAGCTTGAAGCTACGAAGTACCTTTCGTCACCGATATATTTTATCTGCGTTTTCTATGTACCGCGCCTCGTACTAGATGCTGAGGAAAAGTGGAAAGAGTTCTGAAAAGTTCTATTTAATATGCTTTGAATGATAGATTATGATATATATGTCTATGTAGATTGGTACGCTCGTATTTTTTACCTTTTTTTTATATTCCTTCCCGATCACAGCTGTTCCTTCCCGGTAGCTTGGCTGTCCGGATACCAAAGATTTTGCATTAGTGTGTTCTGATCGGGAACACTGCGGATCGGTTAGCGGGAAGGAAAGAACTTTTTCCATGCATGCTGTAAAGTTACCTGTCATTAAACTTCTCTTTTTTCAATTCCAGAGATTCTACTACAACGCCACCTGCGATAGAATAGAACTCTGCCTGGAACCCACCCTCGGCCACATTGCCATTGGTAGCGGCATGTCACAACACACGTCATCATCGGGTGACGACACGACCTCTGCAGTCAAACCAATCAATTTCCAGTCACAAACAAGTGCCAAAGATGTATTTAGCGGACAGGGTTACGTTTTAAGTCGTACTACTGATAATGAGACTGATAGTGACGTAGTGATGGAATCACCCCTCCCCCCTGCTAGTGACGACACGTCACATGACGCTCAGGAGTGATCAGTGTCGGAAATAGTTGTTTCAGTGATCAGTGCAAGAAATACTTTGTTGGACGTGATTTTTTTATTGATGGGTAATTTGAAAGGAAATATATATTTTTTGTCCAGTTTGTAATAAATTTGTGTTTAATTGTGTGATATCATTAATTAGTTGTTCAATTATGTTCGTTTAGTTTTGTTACTTTTCTTTGTACCATTCGTATTTATTTGGTAAGTTTTGTTGTATTGGATCAATTGATACTTTGCAGTGAGTCAATGCAGTATTGTAATGAAGTGAAATATAGTACATGAAATTAATGCACTAACTGGTTTATCTTTGAAACCGATTTGTGTTATTGTCGGAACTGTGCTGGTGCAGTTTGAAGAATTTTTGACTGCTTATTGCAATAATTAAGGACAAAGGGTTTACAGGATTGGGTCGTAGCCCTAGTTTGTAATAGAATGGGAGTTTGTTGCATTTCGGCAGTTATTTTTTAAAAATTTTGTGATGTAAATGGTTTAAATTAACATTATGGAATTCAAATTTTACGTTCCAAATAAAAATAATGAGCTTAAATAGTGTGTAAAATGCTATGAAAATATTTCACTGTTTTGAGGAGTTAATATTATGATTAACAGCTTATATGCTTTGTTATTTCATAATCAAATTTGCTGTTTTGCAATCTCTTTGAATATTTCTACCAACATATTGCATTAACTGTAACGTAATACAATCACAGCCATCAATGTTGTCACAGAAATTTCTCATTGTTTGGAATACCATAAACTGGAAAATTGCAGGTGTCTAATGTAAAACTGCATATAAAGGTTTTTAGACTGGAATTGCTTAAACTGCAACTCCTGTACTTTCAAATATTGTCACACTCTGTGAATTTTAAAGAGTCCAAATGAAAAAAACTAAAAGGAACACCTGCGGTTTCCAACATTTCAAATTGGCTACATGTAGCGTAGAGAAATATTTTTTTAATCCACAGCTGTTGTAGTCAAACAAGATATTTAAAACAATTGAAGCGTATCGGTCAAAAAGGGCCTATATCCAAAAAGTTGGTTTTGAGTAAAATGCAATGAACTGATTTTTAAATAATAAGTTTATGCAACGTACAAACTACAAAGCTATTAAACAAGAAATACATACACTAGAGGCATTGTTGCTATAAAAACAATAATTTAAGACAGAAAAAATCATCCATCTGCGAGAATCGAACCCGATTACACATCGGCGCCTTGCACGTAATCGGGAGGTACGTTGCATAGACCCGATTACGCGCCAGGCGCCTTAAGCGTAATCGGGAGGTGCTGGGTTCGATTCCCGCCGGTGGACTTTTTTCTGTCTTCCATTGTTTAATTTATTGAAACAATGCCTCTAGTGTATGTACCGGTATTTGTTGTTTAATAGCGATAAACTAAATTTGACCAAGGCCTTTTAAATGGAAAACCGTGATTACGGAGGCGGTTTTTGTATAAACTTTTATGCTCATTGGAGAGACTAAAAAATACTATAAAATAGCAGGTCTAACCCTAATTTTTCCTTTCTTGGACAAAGGCTCTTTTTGCTGCATACTATTATTGCATTTTGAAAAAATAAAGATGCTAAAACTTATTTTTAGTTGCCAGAATGACAGGTCATACGAAAATGAAACAGAATGTGGTACTAGAATAAAATAAGTACTTCAGCAAAAAAGCCTGAATTGTAGGCACAAAATCATCTAAAAGCTTCAGAAATATTATAAATGTCAACAATGTTTTAAAAGCTTAATTTATGATAATAATTTGATGTGAAGTTCCCAGTACTATGAGCTGCAGATACCAATGCACAAGAAGCCTGCTGAATGTATATTCAAAATTCCAATACCAAATCTATTTTGTTGTACAGTATATATAATATTGTGAAGAGTGACTGTGATATATTTATCAAGTCAGGTTTGTTACCAGGACTTTTAACTGTTTCAACAGACATGTATAAAGAATGTATTTTTTACATCTACGATAGTAAAATGAAATCAACCCATACAATATAATTAGAAATACTTTATTTCACACTGTGTATAATAGGAATTAAAATAGACTTTATTAATTGTACAGGAATGTAATATATTGTAATTATAAAAAAAATTACCTCCTGTCTTATATATATCCATCGTAAATACAGAAATAATAAATTCCATATCTTACAAAAAAAGTATATTATTATTGTTCCCATGGTACATTATCTATGTAATAAGGAAAGAAAAAAAAATAAACAAAAAGAATCAAAATAAAGAATTAATACACATGTACAATTTGCTTGTTCTGTTGAATACTAGCAGTGGCCATTAACGGGTATTTCTGAATGTCCATTTGTAAGAGGAGGTGGTGAGGTGTGGCCATTTAACGTTGGTTCTACTTCTTCTTGAGTGCTTTCTACTACTACTTCTTGGGTATTTTCTACTACTTCTTGGGTATTTTCTCCAACAACAATAAAACCATCGTCGTAATTTCCTTTTGTTATAAAGAGTTGTTTAAAGTGTGGAATACAAAACAGGAGGTTCTTATTACGAGTGTAAGAATCAACTCTGAAAAAGAAAACAGGAAAAAAATCAGTAATCGTAGATAAAAAAACAGATTGTAACTTTTTGGTTGTGTAGTGAACAAGATGTAATTCTGATATTATATCGAAAGCTTTGGAAACTAATTTGGTTTCTTTTTGTGGTGATTTTGAGCTCCATTTGAGATGGTAACTAAACTATGTAAAGCACTAAGCCTCATGAAAGAAAGAAAAAAAAGCTATGATAAACTGTTGATATTAGGTTGCACGATACAATGACCGAAGAATATTTCAGACAAATGAGTTAAAAATGAAAATTTCTTTTAGCTGTACAGTACCTTAGTGTTCTGACAAGGAATATTTGTGTTTTCATTATAGATTAAAAATTAACTTCATTCATGAGACTTAGTGGTTTACTTAAGTTGTAACAACTTTACAATTTTCTGTAAATTTTGTACTTTTTGCTTCTCCAGTGAACAAGATGTGATTTTGATATTATATCGAAAGCTTTGGAAACTATATTTTGTTTCTTTTTGTGGTGTTTTTGAGCTCTATTCAAAATGGTTATATATCTTCTCTGATGAAATCGTGACCGTATTTACGATAATAATCACTGAAACGGAAAAGTGAGATCACGAATTAAACTCATATGTACTCAAACATGACGCAGGTTTGGAAAAAAATTAATCCCTACTTTGGTTTTTGGTGCTGTTGGCAGTTGGCTTTATAAAATCTTCAAACGATAGAGTAAATGGCATGTTCAGGAGCGTCTTAAGGAATTTTAGGCCCGGCTCCACGTTCTACTATGGAGCCCCTGTGCAATGTACATCTTTATCAACAGTGTAATTTAACTTCTTATTCTGTGACACCCACATTTTCGATCGTTCTTGTAAGTTGCTACCCAATAATAACACATCTTTTTATAACGTAAAATTTATTATTTCATCGAAGATAAATAAACCTCGTACAACTTTCAGTTTTAACAACAATATCACCAGGAGTCATACTGGATAGTAGAGACAAATGTCGCAGAGAGTGTTTTTGGCACAATCTCACAAACTATTGCATATCGAATAATTGTAATTATATCATTAGTGGTCAGTTTTTCTTTCTTTCTTTCCATTATTTGCCTCTCACTATAAAAACGTACGTAATATATGCAATAGAAAACGAGCAAATACTGTAGACTTGCAGTTAAACATAGGCAAGAGCTAGACCCACCCTGACCTAATCTTACCACACCTGTCCTGACAAAGATCAGGTTGAATGTAATAAAGTTTGATGAGGTCAGGTTATGTTGAGAAAGTCAAATCAGATTCTATTTTTGAGACGATGAAATTCTGGTTCTGGAATATTACAGTAGTTCCCATATTCAAATATTATTACGTGATGGCCACAGTGGTTACTCCCGATATGTATTAAAACAAGAAATAGTAAATGCTAAATTGAAAAAAAAGTGCTATTAGTAGATACCAATAATAAGACTGGTTGAACATATGGTTGACAATTGGTGGCACATGCAGCAATAATATATTTTAATAACGTTGGATGCAGATAACAAAAAATAAATTTGGTTAGGTTGACCGTATTGTATTGAACAAAACCATGATACAGTCGAATTACATCTATCCGCTCATTGTTACCCGAGACACCGAGAGCTTCTTTTGCAACCTGAAAACTACCAGACTACAGGGAGCCTATACTTAATTTATTCTTGATTTATTTTGAATTTACTGAACTGAAGTCCAACGTGAAAGTGCGTAATTATCCGCGTAAATCATACGAACCATTTGTGTTACATAATAACATACATACAATGATATAATCACAATAAAACTTCGAAATATCAAGTTTAAAGGGAAATAAGCACCTGAACCGGTGAACCCGAAATTTCCGGGTTTCCTTGTGATAATTATATAAAAATGAGTATAGAATACAGATATACAACCCATTTCATTGGAATATTGCTGAAAGGTATATTTTCGAAACCTTAAAAAAAAACTTCTTTTGAACTTCCCACTCCAGATGAGAGCGCCCATGGAAGACGTTCCAGCAGTATAGAATATTTTGGATTAGAATAGCTGTATATTTCAGAGGTGCGAGTTTGTGTTGAACCTCCCCTCGCCGTCCCCTCACATACTGAGGACTTGCTCGCCATCCCTCATCTCTCCTCAAAATCCTCTTTTGCTATTCAACCCTCTCTTCACCCTCACCTCATGTATTGAGGTTGAGTATTGGCCTCACCTCGTCCTCTAGCTCCTCTTGACCTGATGACAAGGAGTACCCTCACCGCACCTCACCTCTTTCGACTGAGGGCGAGGATGAATGAGGGTGAGGTTAGACCTCTTTTTTTTTATTTTCAAGCCATTTTTTTCTATTTTCAAACCATTTTCAATTTCGATTTTAAAAAAACATTAACAAAGTAATATACAAAAACTGCTAGATAACAAAATTTACAACTCTAATTGAAATTCAGTGAAAAATATACTTGATGACGTTAAGGATATGGTTGACCACCGTCGCCCTCCCTCCTCTCCATATATTAATACATCGCCCTCACATTACCCCTCACTCATTTTTGAAGGTGAGGACTGCCCTCTCCTCACCCTCCCCTATTATCTTTATGAAGAGGGATGCCCTCTTCGCTTCTCGCCTCAAAAAATTCAGGACGAGGGCGAGGCTCGCCCTCGTGAGGGAATCCCTCGCGAGGTCTCTCACCTCTGGTATATTTTCACTAAACTAATCTGGTCTAACCTAACCTGGCCAAATGTATGGACAGGTATTGATTTATTAACTTATTAATTGAAAATGTTTGAATAAAACTTTTTTTTCCTACTTTAAAAAAATCATCTGGGACCAATCTGACAGGTGCTAGTTCTCCTTTAAAATAAAGTGTATACCGTAGAGCAGTGGTCTTCAATCTTTTTGACTAGCGACCCACCCAACCTTCTTTTTGTTTTTTCGCGACCCGAAATTTTTTGTGCACGAAACTAGACAATTTTTTTCGTCGTACCTGAAAATTTTGTCGTGCCTTACTTTAGTTTCACACATAGGTTTGAACTTCTTCACATCAGACCCACCTATTATAGCCCAAAACAAGAACTCGTACTAGAAATGTACTAGGAAAAGTACTACCGAGCGAAGCGAGTCTAAAATTTCTTCCGTTTTAACGTGAAATACAAATTTTTATGTGATTTAAAGAACTTTTTTTTTTAAAAAAATTCTCCATTTTTTGCCATTTTCCTTCTTTTGTTCAAGAATCACTGACCTGAGTTTATTACTTATTTTTTATATCCTTTATTTTTTTATGGTCGGCGACCCTCTTTCCAAGGGCTCGCGACCCAAAAGTGGGTCGCGACCCACAGTTTGAAGACCACTGCCGTAGAGTATAAATAAGACTATGTATAGGCATATATATTACATACTGTATGATGTATGTAATGTTCCTATGAGAGGCATGATTTGATGTTTACCAGTCTGTGATGATGTCATTGTGAAATTTAAAGCACAAAGAGCCAACAAAGACTTCTAAGGTAGGCGTTTTGCTGTAAACTACCTACTTTCCATACTTCTAAATTATTATTGCTCGGAACAGCATGAAGTCTTGTAGAAGACACGAAACGAAGGATTTCTCAAAGGAATTTTCGAATGATGTTCACGGAAACTTTTGATGCTTCTTTACTTCCATTCAAATACTTAAAGGAATCAAAAATATTATTAAATTCTTCACGTCATGATGCATGATGCACGCAGCAGGAGTTCAGTACGTATATAGGCTGTATGTATACAGTATATGTAAAACTTTATGAAAGACATTTGAATGTAGTAGACTACATTATATGATTTCAATTATAAATGGAAGTTGTGTCCACTGTAGAAATAGAAACTTTGTATTAGATAGTACTAATTTATTTCTAACCAATTGTTTCACACTACTGAAGGTACCACATATTATTTTGGTTATCATCAGCGATACATCATTGCTATAACGATGTGAAACAATGGTTCTAATATCGGATCATTATTTCAAGCTTGGACGAATTATAAGTTTTCTATTTGACAAAAAAAATCTGATTATTCTATTATTACTGTATGCATTCGTGTTTTTCACCAATATATTGTGAGTTTTGCGAATGGAAAAGCGTTACAAAACCACATTTATTGGCGATAGCAAGTAAAATGTAGAAGACGATTCAAGGACTATCATCGCCCTGATCCTACTGCCGCCCTGAAGAAGATCATTTCCTGATACTACCACCGCCTTAAAGAAGATGATTCAAGGACTACCACCGCCCTGATCTTACTGCCGCCCTGATCCTGAAATGATCCTGATCCTGATTTCCGAACTCCAATTGGCTTGTAGAATATGCCAAAATCGACTACGATTGTTGGGATTAGAGAATAACCTACTTAATCGCGCCAAAACCTATAGCCTATGTTGATAGTGAACTTGACTTTGTTTTACATATATTTTGAAGTTATACTCTTATTTTCGACTGGCAAAATGTCTTTCTCCACTTCGAACCATGATTTGAAAATATTTAGCTTCTGTAAATTTATCATGCCATACAGAATAGGGGAACTGCTATTTTTAAAGTATATAAGAACATGGTTCCGGGACGGCAGTCCCGAAGTGGGTTAAGCATGGTAAAATACTATATACTGCTGTATTCTATATATAATTTTGTACTTAAATATTCAGTAGTGTTAATATTGAAATTATAGGAAAGCTGTGTCATCAAATTTGCTTCACTGTTCACAATTTCAAAGCATTAAATACGAATATCTTTTAGGCTTTGGCTACTCAACTACGCGTAGTTTGTAGCCAACCCCCACCTCTCTATACTGTGATTTGTAGGCTCCGACTTCTCTACTATAACTTCTTGTCTGGGTGCCCTGTGTCAGACACATAGCCAGGATTTCCAGAATGGGGGAGGGTCGACCAAAAAGGTAAATAAAATTGCAATAAAAAAATGTGCCCGACGTTTTTCATTAAAAACATGCAGTTTTAACGTGATTTTTTAAAGGAAGGCCCCGGAAAAGTAGAGAAATGTATTTTAAAAATTGGACGTGCGAAGCGAGGTAGAATGTTTTTACTTTTTCAGAAAAAATCTGCAATTTTGAATCGATTTCGAAAAAATTTCGAACTTTTTTTTCCTTTTCTTTCTTATTTCTTCCTCTTTAAATTTCTCAGAGGGGGTTTCAACCCCCAAAACCCCCCTTCGCTACGCCACTACCCTGTGTACTAATATACACCGTAATAAACGTGCAATGAAAATATTTCATACATATGTATTATTTGAATAATGCAAAAAATAATAGAAAAGTAAGAGTGATTCATTAAGACAGTAAGGTTTAGAAAACAAACACTATCCCAATTTAGTGACCTCATTACGTAATTGATAATCCAGTAATTATCCAACAATAAGGTAAATTCCGATAATCTGTAAACCCGGTAAATCACAATCACGTACAATCTATAACGCCATCTAATCACAAACTCCAACCGTATAAAATCTTTCACTATATAATACCTTTTAAACCTCAACTTCCCTCGAGAAACCAACGCAGCGAGTAATAAATTTCATAATAGCAATATAACCACCGTTTCTGAAGAAAAAAAAAGCTTCACATTAAAAAAAGTGAAAGAACAGTTCCCATAACACAAAATCTCCCCTTTTTTTGAAATGTGAGACATGAAAAAGCACTAAATCATACGAAACGTGATCAGGAACAGCACACTGGAGAAATATTCGTCATTCCACAGATAAATGAAAAACCTAAATTGCCTTTTTAAAGGAACTTCTTGCACTTTAATTGTATTGGAAATCTTTTGGGATTATGAATAACATGGAAAGTAAATTGAGATAGATTAGGGTCGGAGAATGCTTTCGGTTTTATATGTTTTTGTTGGAAATATTACTCAGTAAAGCTATATGGGATGTAATGTGGAATTTTTCTTTTGTCTGATTAAATTGTATCTTGCTGGAGTGCTTACAAAAGGAAAAACAGTGTACATTAGAAATTAAATTTCAACTTACGGCGAGTAAAATTCTTTTTCTTTCTTTTTTTCCAAGTCATTACATCCAATACAATGAAGCGCACTTTCAGATTAATTCAAATCAACTATATGATACAGCCATCCAAACTAATCTTAAGGGCTGATGCCTATAGTTCGTCAAATTATTTAAAGTTTCTACGCTACAATGCTATCTTTTTAACATGATTTTTTTTATATTATTTTCAGTGAATACGGCTATCTTATCAAAATTGATATTAGTGAAATATATTTTCTACATGCTTTTACTATCTATTGTTAAGGTGTATTCAGGTCCAGGCAACTCGGAATCTTCGGATGAAATCTGCCATTTTCTTGAAGTAAGCAATGGCGTCCCTATCTATCTATTCACGTCTTTCACGAATTCACCATACTGTAGCTTTAACGGGAGTTGAGATTCAAATGCGTTAGCCTAAACCGGCCCTCGTATATACGAAGTGGTTGAGTAAATCTGCAGGACACACTTCATAAAAAGGAACAAACCTAATATTTAAAATTGTTTACATAAATACATATTTCAACACGTATATCATCAAAATAATAACTAAGTGAGGCTTTAAGATTTTGAAACATAGATGGGCGGCATGGACCCCAATTTCTGGACGATCGGTTTCCTAAAAGAATATTCACGACGGTGACCCCAAAAAAGTGTAAATATAATTTAAAGTAAAACATCACGATTTGTTTCGTGTTTTGCGATCAGTGCCGTAGAGACGTTCCTCGGGGCCCGGGTGCAAGATGTTCCTCCGGGGCCCCATACATATATTTTAGTTTTGTGTTTAATGAACATTTTACATAAAAAAAACTTCATTAAAAAACAAAAATAAAATACACAAGTACATCCAACAAAATTTTCGTTACTGCGATTTTAATGAACTTGGACACATGAAAATTTGAAAATTAATAGCGTACAATGAACTTAGCCACGTACAGTACACTTTAAAGTAAAAGTAATACTTTAAACAAAAATGTAACCTAATACGTAAAGTTGTGCAAAATAAGTTCTGAACACAGTTAATTTGAGTGTTTTTATGCAAGAGACTGAAGAGAGCAAAACCATTATAAATAGAAACCTCGGATTGCTTTCACTTACGATGCGGACGGTTCCCCATGGTTTACTCAAGGGGCCCCATTTTCATTTCAGAATATTAGTAATAAAAGTAGACTATTTTTCAAATTGCGTGACGTACATACTGAGGTTTATCTCATGCTAAAAAAATCTGTTCACTTCATTTAGGCCTATTTTCTCTTGTACGAAGCTCTAAATGATGTGAACATATAAAGGTCCCCATTTTCACTTTAGAGTTTGTAGTATT
>JAQFYR010001138.1:0-10669 GCA_034694985.1 Campodea silvestrii
TTGACCCGCGGGCAGCATTTGCAATTGCCAGATAGCAGGAGGGCCGCAAGTAATGATTCCCCAAAAAATCGCAATAATAAAGTCGCAAAAAGGGCAGTATCGATCCTCTAATACACGGGCGCCAGCCGAAAAATAATAATGCAGTACAAGAAGGTACCTGAATGCAAAGTTGAAGACTGCTGGAGAGCGATGGCGAATTTATTTTTGCCTTTTTTTATAAGAAATTTTTTAGATTTTAAGGTTATTTTTCTCAAGAAAAGCTGATTTTTTTTAACCTTTTCCTTCTTTTTTTATTTTTAGTTATTCAAAAATCCGGAGGGGGGGCAAGCGCCCATTCACCACCCTGCGGACGCCCATGATCCAGTCTAAGTTAAGAAACAAGGGAAATCCATGGTTACAGCCAGCTCATTTTTTAATGAAAGTTCCTGTTTCACGGAGTTCGTGCTGTCAAAATCCGAGCGGAGCGAGGACGTTTTTTCGAATTTCCACTGTTAAAATTTCAGTATGTAGGTGCGTTCCAGCAACAACAGGGGGTGAACAAGATATCCAATACAATTCAAAACAATTTGTGCATTCCGGTTTCCTCTGAAGAATCATTGCTAATTTGTAGTATACTTTCCTTTTATTGTTCGTGCATTATTCATTGAATTTTAACGTATTTAATGAAGTTTTTTTAGAATCTCATAAGGCTTCGCGGGCCGCAGAAATCGGGCTGGTGGGTCGCGGGTTGGACAGCCCTATATAATATACATAATGAAGGAACATGACCCATAGTTGCTTCTCCAAAAACTGTACCAAAAGACCTAAACATACTATGAAATATGAACTATACACCGATTACAAATGTTTAGAGGACTTCAGACAAATATCAAAGTCAAATAACGATTATAAATTAGTTTATGAAACTTTGTAGATAGAGAAAATGTTTACCACACACTAAACTAAATGAAAAATCAGAAAATAGTCAGCTGAACCGAAAAAATTAACCGCTATTTTTTGCGTTCCGGTTCGGGTTCACAGGAAAATATCGGTTCACGGTTCGGTTCCGGTTCAGCTCCGGCGATTTCAATCGTTTTTTGCGGTTTACGGTTTCGGTTCGGTTCCGGTTCGACTCCCTGGTTTTGAGCTCCCTTCAAAATGTTAATTGCTGATAAGCCACTAAGCCTCATGATGAAAAGTAGAGTTTTTTTACCACACTTTAACCCCTCGGGGGACTACCTTCACCTAATCAAAGAAATATGGGTATGGGTAGATTCGGCATGCGACCGCGGTTTTGCCACTTTAGGGCTCATTAGGCATCCTACATGTATCACAGGGGCGACATCAGACCGTAATGGGCTTTCACTTCGGCGGGGGAACTGTAAACCTAGAATTACGCGTTTAATTGGCCCCTGTGATAGCATGCCTGAGGGGCTCTGAAAGGGCGAAACCGCGGTATCATGCTGAACCTACCCATACATAATACCTTTGTACCCATATTCCTTGGTTAGGAGAATGTAGCCCCAGAGGCGTTAAAGAGTCGTAAAACACTCTACTGCTGGATCCTATATATACGCCTACATGTACTTAAATAGTCAGTATTAAATGCATGTACTTAAATATTCAGTATTAATATTACAATAATAAATATAAAATGTATATGGCTAATGGCCTGCACAATAATTTTGTTACATTTAACATTGTGTATTTTCTTTTGCTTGCAGGAATGTTGATCTTGAGTCATGGATCATATTTTAAAGATAAGAAAGAATTAAAACGTGTACTCCAATTTATTTCTTATGAATTTCCCATGTTTGGAAGATACAAAGTTCCAGATGATTCCAACGAAGTAAGTTCGTCTCTATTTCTTTACAACACACAAAATGTTAAAGATTATAAATAAAATTACAAATGTATATAAATGCCGCCATGCTGGCGGCCTATTTGTCAAAAATAATGAACATAATAATTGTATATTTAATTAAGGCGACGCATTTATTTTTTTATGAATCCAACTGTATGGTATTTTAATACGTTATAAAGTGAACAGCTAGTTCAATAATCTTTCGATCGTTTCAAGTGAAAATTTCAGCAACTTTAAAAAAAAATTCAATGAAAAGTTGATGCAATTGTAATAATTTTACGAGAGAATTTCCACAAAGAAATAAAAGGAGATTTTAAGTACATTTTCAAACTCGGGGCATTCGATTTGGACCTTGAGAATCAGAAGTATATCAGATATGTTATTTTGTTTTAGATGAACATTAGTACACGCACAACATACTAGACAAATATTTAAAAAAATCCATTTGCCGTAAGTACCAAGTAATAGGGCTCACAGGTTCGAAAAATGGGAAATTCCGTCCAGTTCGTTAACTCGTTTGCAAAAACGGTGCAAAATAAAATTATTTTCTAAAAAGAATTTCAGACTACATGACGTTCTTTACTTCCTGAGCTATAAACTCAAACGATTAAAAGTCCTAAAGCACCCGAAATATATTTAAAAAAATTCAAATTTTCCCTCCGAAAATAGGTTCCTTAAAAAATTAATTGATAGTTCGTCTACAGGATTACGAATTTTGTGCATAACGGAGGAAGTACAAAATATCATTAAATATAAAAATATGAAATAAATTTTCCTCTATCTTACTTCGATTTTGCAAACGAACTGAACTAAATTACCCATTTTCGCGAATAAAAATACCAATTATTGTATTTACAAGGTGCATAGATTTTTTTAAATATTTTTAGCCGTTTTTTTTTTTTCAATCATCCTTCAATATAAATATTCAAGTTTCATTGAAATCCCTTCTGACTATACCCATCCTGTAACCCTCATTCTTAAAGAAAGTACACTTCCATCTGGCAAAACCTGATAAATTCAGAAAATCGAATTTCACAGAAAGAAGTTTTCGTTTAATTCGATTTTGATTTTTTTTTCGCTATTCCCAATCTTTCCCGCGTGAAAAATAAGTAATGAAGAGAAATTCAAATCAATTCAATATTTTGCTTAAGCAAACATATAACTATGAAACATACTCCTGGAAAAATTGTTCTTAGGAGGTTTTGCAGAGAACAAAGCTTAATTATTATTAATTTTTATTTATATAAATATATGTATGAGCTAAGCATCCTTCCAAGTCGACTTCCAATTAGATAAATTAAATTTGCTAGAAGATTATGTTTCCCGTTAAAAGAACGGGTTACTAGCGGACGATAAAACAGCGAAAATCCAAAACAATGTTAATGACTTTTTAGCGGAGACAAATGCAGCGGTTTTTATCTTTCCTTTCCCTTGCGATTTTATAATTAATACCAAATTAAAAAAAAAACTGAAAATGCTAGAAATGACACATAGTTCTATACTCTATAGTATATTAATTTTATTGAATATGTTTTTCTTTTCTTATCGCATGTAGATTGTTTTCTGCTGGTCTGAAGATCAAGAATTGTATCCAGCAGGTGTTCGTTATGCATTGAATCTTTTTAACACTTCCATTAGAAGTAACACAAATCCAATAAATATAACACACTTCCTCGCAAAATTGAAACTTTATAGACGTGAATCAATGAGACAAAGATGAAAGCTACGAGAATAACTATTCAAATACACAGGAAGAAGAAACTGTACAGCATCGGCGTCGGCAGAATCTTGCATGGGTAGTATGGTCTCATAAACATTCATCCATTTTTTTAAAATAGTTTTTTAAATGGAGAAACAACATGAAACTGCTCACAAAATTTACGTTTATTAATCAAAACAAGCAGAAATTCTCCCTCACTTTTTGCTCGGACAGCATACAGCACACTATCTGCTTAATTTCGTTCTACAGCAGTACATCAGCAACACTATTATTGTAATTTCCTTCTCAGCATTGCATTTTTATACGTAATTGTGTTAACCTTCACAGAGTGTCAGAGACATCTGAATATGTGAGTTTTTTTTTTTTTTTGTAATATTTCTACACCTATTTGGTTGCTTTCTTATTTTTAATTCCCAATTGCTTAAAAAGTCGTTCATTGATTGTTGCTTATTTTGAAGTGTTTTCAAAACCCGGGAGCTGGGACTGCGCTGGGAGTCGAGATTACGGCAATTCAGACAGTGATGACATGGAGGCTCAAATATTCGAGATCTAGAGTGAGACAATATCAAAACTGACTGATCTGTCTGATCTCGTTTTGTTTGCACCTTTTTAATTTCAGAGATGACACCAGGGGCGTCTTAAGAAATTCTGGGGTCCGGGAGCTGCATTAGGTGGACAACATTTCATAGTTTGAACTGTACTGGGGAATGAGATGAGAATATGCCTGAGCGAAGTGGGGAGGAAATTTTTGTACGTTTTTTTTTATTCCCAAGAATGTCGTTTTTATGTAAGTTAAAGAGAAATTTTGATTTTTTTTTGTACTTTTTATCATTTTACTTTTTATGCAACTGCTTGGGGGCCCCCTAACATGATTAAAAATTTGGGGGACCACAGTCCCCTGTTCCGTCAAGAAACTGGCTTGAGTAACATTGTGCGTAGATGGAATTTCCCTATTACTAATTTTTTATGTTTACCCTGCTGCGTACTGTAATTTCTGGTCAAAGAAAGCAGTATAGACGTAATACATTGCGAAATTTAGGGGCCTGTAGTTGCTTCCTTTTCGACGCTAAGGGTATTGCTGTTTTTCTGTACCACCTTGTGAAATATTCTGTCGATACCTATATGGAAACTACAAGAAATTATTTTTATTTTACTTTGTGTACCTTATTTATAGTTCCAGTTATGTGACTATTTTTGTGTCAAGAAAAACGTAGTGCTTTGTATTATAAATTAGTTGTATTAGAAAGGTTTTATATTAAGAAAACCTTGAATATTAATGTAATGTACGTTTTCCCAGTTTTATAAAGAAGACAATTTGTATGTATATAATAATATATGTTGCAGGATTTGAATGTGTTTAAAAATAAATAGTAACGTCCGTAACATTTTCGTGTTTCATTTAAATCTGTTTCTACGTTACAGCAATCGGCTCATTCAGCGCCTGAACGCGGGATGGGCTGGTGGGGGCTCCGCCGTAGGCTTAGGAAGGTCAGTGGTTTAAGGGTGCACTGTCAGGTACTACTGCAAAACCCTTAAGTTAGTCATTTATTCAAATATAATATCCAATGGTTAGGACGTTTTCACAAAATGTAAATATTTCACTGAATATTAGAGGATGATAGGATTAATGAGACAGGTGTTCTATCATCCTTTAACCCGCCCTCAGGGGACTGATAATCGGTATGGGAATAAGGTTCGGAATGCCGAATGCGACCTCGGTTTCGTACATACGGAACTTGTCAGGCATGCTGACATCACTACTGTGGCGTGCCTGATGACTCCTGAAGGCACGAAACCGCGGAGAAACTTTTATTGTTTCAGAAACTGACTTACACCATATATATATATAGATTTTCATGTCAATTCACACGTTTGAAACACACTTTTAGCCAGTTTATAGAACAAAAGCACCATTTTACAGTACCGAGTTTACGGAAGGCTCTTAATCTTCAAATTTGTTTCTGATGCAATGTCTGTGAGGCGTTTATATTCGGTTGATATCAGGCAGATCGATTTTTAGTAACGGTAAAGTGATTGTTCACTCGGTTGAACTGCTTCAGTGGTACTTCAAGTACTTTTTAGAAATGTTTCTCATAATCTGAATTATTCTGAAATGAATCAGGCATTGCAGCAGCTCGATAAAGTCACCCAACAAAAATCTATCTGGTAACTCCCACTGAAGCTCTTCTTGTAGATCTTTCGTTATGTGGAGATGTGGATATTCACATTGCGGCCAGAGTTGCAGTAGAGCATTCTTCCGCTAACTTGAAGAACAATCAGAACAGCATTGTTCGGCAGTTCACAGTCATAATTTCATTTCTTTCAGCTTGTAAAAAATATCTGCTCAAAGCAAGAATTTGCAAAGCTACCCTTCATTGCTCATTGTTTGGCATATATCAACATTGTGCTGGTACGTTAAAATTATCGTACTTATTCAATCTGTAATCCAAGAAAAAGTGTTGATACTTGAAACTTTTCTCCGAAAGGATTGCAATAAACCTGTGTTTCTCGTATGAACTAACTGAAAACTTTTAAATTTTTATATTGCAAAATTATTTGGCTTTATTTTGAATAGTTCAGTGGAGCCTTTCACAAAACCTACCGGAGCGCCAAGGGGTTCCGGAGAGCACATCCCAGTTTGAGAACCGCTGGTATAGACTAATTTACTTCTTTTCGTATTCCGTGATTTCCGTGGTTTAATTCTTTCGATGATAATATTACTACTGCAACGACAAAATGAAAAAAACTGCAACCACCTCTCGCCGGTATAAGTTTCGAATTGCATATAGCTCCTGGAGCTGTATGGTAATTGGTAAATGGAGAAGGTTGCCTTTTCTTTGTAAAAGATCAAAATATAAAAAAATGCATATACTCTGTACAATTTTATTCGAAAAACAACAAATTTTGTCTTGTTTTGTTAAAGGTGATATATAAAATTTGTAAGCACTTTTTCTGAAACTCCAAAAACAATTTTTGCAGATGTCCATCAGTTCTGCAGCAATACCAGGTACGGATTCAAGGGTGATCTATACAATTTCCCATTGCGAAAATAATAAGAAGAGATAATAAAAAAAAAAATAAAAAAAAAAATAATAATCTAGAAATCACATCCAATCTGCACATTACATATTTTGCACCAAATAAGATAAAAAGAATTCGCCTTCTTGAACTTCGATATTTTTTTGGTTCGATCCCCTCCCGTTCGCCTTCCAGGTTATATACGGTTGGATTCGCGCCCGAGTAATAAAATGCCACTCAAATAATTATAATTATTATTACGCACGTGTGTAAATTGTAACAGATTTTAATGCTGCAATTGTCATGGTCATATATATATAACAGTGATAGATTTGCTGCTCCGTGCTCTGAATAATACACCGAGTATATTGATAGTTTAATACAAAGAGAAAATTTATTGCATTATAGCTATATATATATATATATATATGTAAACCAGCAATGAAAATACTCTGCCTCCCCTGTCGGAGGGCTTGGTCCCCCCCGTCGGCCGAACCTCTGGCGTCACCCCTTTTATCAGAAAATTTTCGACGTACCAATGTCCGATGTATATCAAAGATTATTTCAATACTGCTTGAATAGGAATAAAATAAAAATCTGACTCTCAAATACATCTCTGAGTATATAGTCTTTGCCTATATACCGAGCATTCTGTTCAATATTGTCTAATGAAAAAAATGAACACAGGTGAATCAAATGCACTGGTATAATTCGGTATAGTTGTTGCTCACTTCTAAAGTACCTACGTACTAAGGTATGATAGTGTGTTAATAAATTTGAAATGTGATGATGCGTCCTTCATTTTCTCCAATAAGAAATCTCCATGATAATTCCAGCCCCTTAAATAATCCTCAGAGATATCGCGCAGAAGATGTCAAAACTTTTAGAAGAAAACTGTAAGTATTACAATTTTATACTTTAATACACACTAGAAATGAATTTGCAAAACGCGATGCCGCATTCCAATTTACCAAATATATCAAAAATAACGTTCATAAGAATGGTAGTTCATTGCAACAGTGGTGTGCAAAACTGTGCATTACGGAGAAAAGTCTTACTGTTTAGGTAATAATTATAATATTATTGTCAATCGTTAAAATATCTAAGTTTATACTCAGGAATCGGTATACGTACGGTATACAAGTATATATAGTGACAATAGCCTTGAATATATGTAGATAATCAAGGGATATCAGGTACGAAATTCACTGCCGGCGTTACGAACCAAAACTGCACTAACGAAGTACATAAATAATAATAATAAAACAATACTAAAATCTGAAGTTTGGTGTAATTAGTATGGAGTTTCCTTTTTTTCAGGGCCGGCGAAATACGGTAAGCAAAGTAAGCAAGATAGAATGGCGCCGTGACGACTCTAGGAACGCCGAATATCCAAAAGTAGGATATGAAATTTGCTACTTTGGAAATTAATACTAACTACGAAATTAATACTAACTATTAAAACACACAAGAACAACGAACGTATAAATAAGTATTAAAAATACCAGATCAGGTATAAAAAACAGTGACTTAATAGTGTTTGTTCACATCTAATCATTAAAGACATTTAGTATAGGCGGCTGTAGATTCATAGTTTGAACATCGAATTCCGTTCAGTATCTGATTTGTATATATCTCAAAAAGTTCTCCATATGTTCTTCAAAGTCTACCAAAATGTGTACTTTGGAGTGGCGCTATTTGAACCATTATTACACAACATGATTTCGGAATACACACTAAAATAATATTTAGGTATGGGCTGAAAAGTGAAATAATTATAAAATTTAAAGTTGAAACATGGATTCCCACAACTAATTTAATGAAAAGCTAATTCATGTACACAGAATGATCTGTAAGGAAACGGTTACAAAAATACAAAAAATATATGTATCGAATTTCAAAGAAAAAAAATTAGCAATTGTCAGAAATCTAGAAAAGACCATGGTAGATAATGATGAGAAGTACACTGTGAATTGGGATTCCACTGTCGTTTTGTATGAAGAGACTAGCAAAGCAAGATTAAGAATAATAGAAACAATGCAAATTTTAAAACACATAAAAAAATTCAATGAATGATATGAGTGGAACTGGTCTGAATTGTTTTTGGAACTCATTTATTGTATATAACGTCCTTTAATTGTATTCTTGTGATTTTGTTACTTGTTTTGTTTTCATTCTTTCCTTCTAAACTCTTGTATTTCGACAAAGTTTGTACGATATTATATCAAACGAAACGTCAAGATTTCTCAGCATACAAAACTAATTAACGAATTTTATTGTAGGCAACACTTTTATTCTCCAGGGTAGCTACCTCTCCGGGTTCCGGATTTTGAGAACTAAGCTCCGGGCTACGGGTTTCTTTGCAAAATCTCCGGGTGAAAGAGAATTTCGGAACTGATTCAGATTTATATACAAACAATATATTAATAATATTATAGTTGCTGTACCTAACAATGAGATTACTCTCAAAAATCGCATTAAAACTGCATCTTTTCTTAATAAAAACGTAAAATTTTCGTTTTATCCTCTTTGGTTCCTTTCTTGGACCCAATTCTCATAGAAAAATCATGGCAGCTCCAGCAGTATAAATAAAAATAAATCGAAGACAATTCTAGAATTTCTCAATCGGAGGGTGCTCAGGATTTATGCCTCCTTAAAAATTGCATGCAACTTCAAAAGAAAATAAGGGTACTAGTAAAATGTAATACGTGATACAAACAATAGTCCTGCTTCCATTTTTTTCGTTTTCAAGTTTTTCCAGAGTACAATAAATATACATCGTAAAGGGTACTGCTCTACATTTGTTTTATATAATATTTCTTTAATTTATCAAAACCCTCGTGTAGGTTATATGATGCAAAAACTGCTAATCATAGAGATGTGCTCATTGTTGTCTTCAATACTCATAATTTTTTTTAACTTTGTTCACTTTTCAGCTATGGAAATTACGAATTCTTAAAATATCAGTTAAGAAAATACATGAGATTTAGTGATCGTATAGGTGTTTTAACACAACAGGCAGCACAATTTAATGCAGGACTACAGGACGATGGATACAGGTAAGTTTAAAGATCTTCGCTAAAGTTGAACTCATTCTGCAAATATTTAAAGAAAAAAATATTGAGACATATACTACGGACCCGTCTACGCCATTTTTCCTTGTCTACGTAAAACCTTAGAGGTTAAAATTTTGTAAAAGAAATCGCTTCTATAACCAGTCAACATTCTTGTTTTGTTACCTAATTGTGCAGAAATTAGAGTTGACAAAATCATCACTTTGCCCCAAGTATGGTCCTACCAAAAAGGATACTTTCCCCTGAGATACAATTTAGTTAGCCGGAGTTTATTACATTGAAAATTATTACCCCGAATTGTAGTTTATAAATTCCCTCGATGTTTCAGAGTAACAATTTTAGTTGATTCGAGTTAAAAAGAATATGTAACTCTGCAGTATCGAGGGATTCCAGGCAATTCTAAGTTTAGTTGATGATTCGACTTCTGAGTTCAGTTGTTCCTAACTTTCGTATATATTGTGTTTTTGAGATATCGCTTTCGTAAAAAAATAATGTTTATGACAAGAACCTTCGAGGTGATCTCGGGGTCTTGAACTCTGATGAAGCTGTAATTAATAATACTGACTATAATTTATTGCAGTATTTTCATTTGTTGTATTCAAATCAGTAATAAAATAATAACGGATTTATTTATAAGTTCAAAAAATCACACAGTGAAGTTATTTTTATCTTCTTTCAGAAATGTGAGGTTTTTAACTGTAGTTCCAAAGATAACTAATGCCAGTACTTCGGAATCAGTATGCACATTAGAGTTTGATCTAGGTGCTGATATGAAGAGAGAGTCTTACAACTGTATCATTGATACTTTTGAAATTGATCAAACCACACCAGTGAAGGAATATGTTGCAGAAGCTTATATCAAGTTTCTCAGAACGGTATATATTATAATATCCAAATAATAATTACGTATTGGTGTGTCTGTTAATCTATTTTATACAGGTATGGGTTTGATTATCAGCGGCTCTGTTTATTCTACTTCGATGTGTAAAATGATTAATTAAAAATAAATGAACC